>JBBPSJ010000030.1:0-283128 GCA_038093535.1 Boletus reticulatus
GTCAGGAGGGGGTCGAGATGGTGTGCGCCGATGGGCTGATCAGGCGAGTATACCCTGTGCTCGCCGCATTCATTGGGGATCACCCCGAACAATGTTTGGTTGCGTGCTGCACCGAAAACCGGTGTCCCAAGTGTCACGTGCCTGCTGACCAACGCGGCGCCCCCTTCGAATTTCCAGCTCGCAATCAAGTACAAACAACCCACGTACTCCTTGCGCAAGCGTCTGGAGAATACCCCCCCGAGTTCATCGCTGAGGGCCTGCGCCCTATTTTCTCGCCCTTCTGGGCAAATCTCCCTCATTCCGACATCTTCACATGCATCACCTCCGACATACTACACCAGCTCCATCAAGGGATCATCAAGGATCACCTCAAGAAATGGTGTACGGCCATTGTGGGCAAGAAGACGTTCGATAGTCGGTTTCAAGCAATGCCATTCCATCCAGGCCTACGACATTGGAAGCATGGGATCTCCGTTGTTAAGCAATGGAATGGCACTGATCACAAACAACTCCAACGAGTTTTCGTGCCCGCGCTTGTTGGTACACCGAATGCCAATGTCATCCGGGCTAGTCGTGCGCTACTGGATTTTGTCTATCTTGCACAGTATCATTCCCACACCGATGAGACTTTACAGGCCCTACAGGATGCCTTCAATGATTTCCATGCTCTCAAGGATGTTTTTATCGAGCTTGGCTGTCGCAAACATTTCAACAACATCCCCAAGCTTCACTCCCTGGTCCACTATGTCAAGTCGATCCGGCTGTTCGGTAGTCTCGACGGCTTCAACACTGAAAATTCCGAGCGGCTGCACATTGAATATGCCAAGAAGGCCTATGCAGCAACCAATCGAAAGGACTATACGATACAGATGACCAAGTGGTTGAACCGGCAGGAAGCCGTTATATGGTTCAACTCGTATCTAAGGTGGTGTGACAGCAGTCATGCTACTGGTGGGTCAGACGACGAGAACAGTGATGACACTGATGATACAGCTCACGAGGCTGACCGAGCCTTACCACCGCTACCGTACCGCATCGCACGCCGTCCTCATTTCCCAGGTAGGACGGCGCAATTTTTGGTTCAGCACCATGGTGCCGTGGCATTTGTGGAAGCGTTACAGAAATTCTTAACCAACCAACCTCCAGTGGCGGGGCCCCAGGGCTTCCAACCAACACTCCATGACCGTTTCGACTGCTTCAGCAATGTGCAGATTCCACTCCACCCGCTTGAACACTTATCTGATGACGAGACCGCGAGAATACGCTGCCATCCAGAACGTGCCAATGGCCCTCGCAAGGCTCCCACCCCAGCACGGTATGACACTGTTCTGATGCAGGATGATGAACAAGGTCGCGGAATGGGGGGGCTTCAAGGTAAGTCAATCGTCTGTGCTGGACAAGATAAAAATTCAATTATATTGAATTTCAGGGCTGCGCGTAGTGGAAGTCCGAGTCATATTCAGGCTGCCACCTCATCTTGGCCTTTACCCACACCCGCTCGCCTATGTCCACTTGTTCAAGCCACTTCGCGCATTTGACCGCAACATCAAGATGTTCTATTTTGGCCGCTCGACACGAAACCATGTTCCAAATGCGATAGTCGTGCCAATCACTGATCTTGTCCAGCCCTGTCACCTGGTCCCCCGGTTTCCAAGTGGCATTCTCGACACTCGCTGGCGTTGTGGGGACAGTATGAGTGTCGCGGATACCTTCTTTTTGAATAGATATATTAATATGCGTACATTTGAACAGTACAGAGTGCACGTGTTTTGATTGTATTGGTTGTGGACACTCATTACTGGTAGTCAACATTGATCAATTCAACTTTCGAGTAGACTATGTACACGTTGGTGCAATGGCAGGAAGCTATGGTAGCTGATATCGGCAATGGCAGGAGGCTATGGTAGCTGATATTGGCAATGGTCTGTATGTAGGTAGGCACTACCGACTACAGGTGACGACAGCAACAATGTAATTATGGCATGTGCTACTGCTACTTTTCCTTTTTGCAGATGCGGTGCGTTCCCGGCTGATCAGCAAAATCGGTGAGGATACGGACTTGAGCTCGTCGGTCGAGAAAGTAATTGGCAGGTCTTGCGATCATGCGGAGAGAACCACTCTGGCGCGAGTGGATGGGCTATCGCTGGTGAACGAAGCAGGCTACATCTTGTCTCCAATGGACTGTCGGTCAAGGGGCACCAAGACGAGAAGCCAGCCAACAACGGGTCGAGACGTGACCCTGGATAGATTACATGGACCTTGGGTTACAAAATGAGGCACGATACAGGACTAAGGAAAAAATAAAACGAGTAAGCTGCGAAGAATACATCAGCCTACAATGTGAAGGATATACAGCAAAGTGACCAACGCCCAACCTTCCCTTTCACGTCCCTATGTATGCCTGATCTTGACTACAGTCTCGTTGGCAAAGGCAGATGTCACAGCCAAACCATTCTCTTGGATTTCAGTGATCAGGGACTCGGCAGGCGTAAATGGCTGATTGTATTGACCAAGAGCCACGGCTTTTGAAAAGGACACGACGCCAAAGTTGGCAAGATCATAACGCCCTACTTTTGAGACGATCCACTCTGCGCTCAGCCCACCGAGCGCTGGTTGGCCGCTGAAGTCCAGGGTTTGGAAGGTCGGTTGATCCGTTCCTTTTTTTGTATCCCCCATCTTCGCATAGCCATCTGTCAACCCCGAAGTCACACTGACTGTGACTGTAATGGTGTCTCCAGGAGAGACCTCGATATCGGTGAACAGCCTCTGTGAATCGGGATACCACTCGGCTATAGCTATACGCAAGAGCGGCAAAAACCAAAGAGGTCAGAGAAATCATGAATGTGTGGTTTAACAATTCCTTACCTATGCAAAGGGGCCCATCTGGGCTCATCGTACACACGACCCCAGCCTGAAGATAGGGTTCCTTCCCCACAACACCGTCAATACCAACCAAGATATTGACACCAGAGCCAATTGGACCCGAAGGATTCGGAACCTCGAAAGTGCCGCTAACCTCATAAAAGGATGGCTGTTAAAACATGAAATGATGTGATCAAGCAGGACACGGTCCAAGAGATCGAGGACATACAGAAGACTGACTCAGGGTAGCACCAGCCCAGTTGGAATATATGACATCCCTAGAATCGAAGGTAGCGTTGGTACGTTTCTCAAGGGGCGAGCGGTGCTCGAGACTGCGATCCGCCAGGACTGCGGAAGCGAAGAAGGCAGAAATGAGAGTGAAATTGAGGCGCATGATGAAATGTTTGAACAACAATCTATGAACAGGACAGACAATTGAGACAGTGATGGAGAGTGCCACACTGCTATCTTTTTATGCCTCCATGGCCTACAGGTCGACGTGGACAGCCACTGGCGGTGTTCACATGTCGTACAGCCATACTGCAACAAGAATGACATACATCATCCTGAAACCGGGGTTTTGCCAGTGTCAGCTAGGGCAATGATAAATAGTGATTCTTTCACTCACTGTATAGCGGTAGCGGCACCCGCGCGTATGAGTATGGTCCCAGATCCAATATGCCTTGCAAACTCAGGCTCGTGACCAGCAGCAGGAACGAACTGCGCGAAACCACTGGAATACAGACGCTCGGCAGATGCGGCAATCGTCGCGTCGATGGCACATTAGTCAGAGACTATGGCTCGACTCCTCGGGGTTGCATGGAAATAGACTGTGCCAGATCGTGAGTGTCCAGGACCAAATGCCTGTAACGTTAAGCAGCGTCGAGTTTCGCCTTTGAACCTACTATAAGGAACCCCATCTCCGTCTCTTATTTTGTTGGTGGGCTTCCGCCACACTTTTGCTCTGGTTGCATCATATAGCAACTGGAGCAGTCTGAGTTCACAGCAGGAGCCTGGGGAATCGGTAGTGGCAATGTTTCAACTAGTTCGAGTTGGGACGGATGGCACATGTGCCATGTCACGCTACGCTAGCCTTGTGACCGTAACCGGGGTTTTGCCAGTGCCAGCTAGGGTAATGATAGTTAGTGATTTTTCACTCACCACCACCGTATAGCGGTAGCGGCACCCGCGCCGTATGTGCCACAGCCTGAGGATCGCCGACAGACACATGGCAAGACAATTTCTGCACTTGTGTAGTCCACAGCAGGAGGAATCTTGGCAATTGAGACGGTACCATGTCACGCTACGCTAGTGTGACGTGGGGATATCGTACTTACCCATCGCTCCGCCCGTGAGGCCGGCGAGAGGGGGAGACCGAGAGGGAGGGGATGGACGAGAGAGGGAGTGGATGGGCAAGAGCGCGGAGCGCTCTTCGGCCTGGGACGGGAGTCCGACCTGCCGGGTAGGGCGTGAGCTGCGAGGGTGGGTGGGAACGCCTCGCAGGTGCATGTGCGCGGCAGTCGGACCCAGCTGCGAGGCACCGGAATGGAAATCGAGGCAGGGTGTGGCGGGCAGGTGCGCTGAAACGGGCGAGGACGCTGAGCGGTGCGGGGAGGACAAGCGACGAGGTGATGGCCGCTCGCTTACGTCGCTTGTCCAAAGACCATGCCTTCGCTAAGGGAAATCAGACTTCCGTGTCTCAGGAGGCTACTGTCATCGGTCTGCATGTAAATGGTGAAACCCGGCGTTGTGGAGTCCTAGACGCTAAGATGTCCAACGAATCTCAAACAACATGTACCCTCCTTCGTCCGCCCGACCTACCCCACCCGTTCTCTCCACCTCATCTCTCCTCACAATCCCAAGGTGCTCTTCTGGTCCTCCTCTTTCATCACCCACGAAAGGAAATGCTTCCTCGACTGTCGCGCTCAAGCCCTCGTGTCTCCCAATCGACCTCATCGGAATAACCAACCAAAACACCCCACGCTTGTCCAGCGTCCGCTCGACACACTCCCTAAGCCAGCGTGCATGCTCTGGATGGTACACCACGTCCGCCGCGAGCACGACGTCATACACTCCCCCACCCCCGGTACGCGTCACCGCACACCAGTCAAGCTTTTCCACAGTCACGCCCACCGCGCTGTGATTGTGTCGCACGTTCCGCGCGAGATTTTCTAACACGCTCGGGTGGTAATCCGTCGCCTTCACCTCGACTGGGACGGTCGTGCGAGAGAAGATCTGGGCAGTTGTAATACTGAGTAGACCCGTCCCAGCGCCGAGCTCGAGGACTCGGCGTGGTGGCAGGTACGTCTCGGTCTCTGTTTTGGTGCGACAAGGACAAGGACGCGATGCCCCGAGGTATCGTTCTGGGTCCAAACATATGCGCTGCGCGAAAACGATGGCACTTCCCCAGCTTTGAAGGCCGACAGCAGTATGATCCGTCGGGTCGACCGGTGCGTCGTTCAATTCGACCGTGATCGGTGGTGTCGGCAACATTTCGTCCCCGTGACAGACATGACACGACAGCATACGAAACGGAAAGACAAACGTCCGGGTCACCGGTTCTTCAGGTGCACCGTCGCCCGCAAAACGCGCGAGGAGTCTTGACGCCTCTTCCAGGCGCGTCGCGCGCGTCTCCTGCTCTTCAGATGACTGTGCATCAAAGACCCACGCGTCACCGCGTTTCACCAATCCAGTCAACCATGTGATCGCGTAGCCGCGTTCGAGTGTCTCGTTGACGTCCTCTTCTTGGTCGTCTTGGTCATCTTCTTCGGCAGAGGCATATCCGGAATCGGGGACACCGTCATGGTGGACGAGACGCGGCGTTCGCTTGGGTCGCAAAGCTGGTACTGTTTTTGATAATGTCTGCCTGAGCGCTGGCACGGCGCCCACTGGCGTCGAGGACGGTGTATGCGGGAAATACACGTCCTGAAGTGCTTGAAGTGCTTCCGCGATGCGTGTCGCGGTGCAAGCGTGGAGAGTCGCGAGCGCTGGAAGGACAGAGGTGGGCGAGAGAGGGTGCATTATTCGCTTGAATTGGGGGTTGTGGTCGTTTTGGGGTCTAAGCCAGGATATCATAGCTTGAGTGGATTCTATAGTCTATACCAAAGTGCCCGTCGAGAAAAAGATGCGAAAAAAAATCTATTGAAAAAATGAGAAATAGGTGAGCTGAACGTGATCCAACAACGCGGGCTCGTCGAGTAAACACCAGAGCCCGCGTTGTTATTGAACAAGAACCGCCATCATCGCGGTGGAGAGCAGGAGATGAGTCACAAGTGGACAAGCGAGTCCGACGCAGTTTTCCTCTGTGGTCGGAGTTGATCACATAAAACGATGTCAGGCGGTGCTAGTGATGAGTCGAGATAAGATAAGAGGAGATCGCGACTCGTCTTTATTCCTGACCATCATGACAAGTGCTCAAGCGACACTGACGATCTCGTATGTACTGTCTCCACCAGAAGACACGAATGCGCCACCCTCACTCGCACCAAACGGTGCACACGATTTCGTGGTTGAGGCTAAGAAAGCGGGTACCACAGGAGAGTACTATGAGGCGTTGCACAAGTCGATCGTTGCTGCAAGGGAAAAGTTAGGGGATGAGCTGACGGCGTGGCGGGACGCGGTAGGGAACACGGAAGCTGGAAAGGAAAAGGCTGCAGAAGCTGCTCGAGGAGAGGAGGAAGAGGAAGAAGAATAAGCTTATTCATGCGAGATTCTGAGCAGGCATGTCCCCGCCAAAGACATTATCGGGTTTCTATTAACGCTGGGATGCAGAAATTACAGTACACATTACGACTCGATCCCCAAGGTCTGCGCTCAACCTGCGCTTGTACAGTCTGAAACGTTGTCAACCATTTAGACCTTGCCCTTTCGCTTTAGCTCCTCGCGTTCTTCAGCCATGATCTCTGCATCGATCTTGGCACCCCTCGAGGGCTCGTTGCCGTGAAACGTCGCAGGTCCCAAAGGGTCCACTCTGGGGTCCGCGCCAGGACTCAGCGTCCCCTGTCCGTGCGCCCTGTCCAGGGACTGGTGATGTGCCTCTACAATTCTCTCCCCAATTTCCCGCTCGTTCCTATCATGACCAATGGCAATAAGGGGTCAGTTGCTTCTTTGGTGCACGCCAGGAGGCGGAGACGCACAGCTGCTCGATATCAATATGGTATTGATCAGGGACATGTTTCTTGGGAATATTGTGATCTGTCTGTTTTGGTGGCCTGGAAAGTGAAGGTCGTTGGTGAGGGGGCTTGAAAGCCGTAGATGGCGAGAGGCGTACCGCTGTTCGTGGTCTTCGTATATTTGGGGGTTGCCTACCTTGGACATCATAGCGCCAGAGCGAGGGTCGTGTCTGGTCATGTCTATGTGGAGTTGGGCGTCGACTTAGTGGTTCAAGTTGGGTTAAAGATGGGCGTGACATAGTGTTAGGAGGTCACCCTCATGACATCACTAGTCCAATTCCAAAAGCAAGTACAAGTACAAGGTCGTTTGGAAATCATCATTATTCATCGCTTGAATCACAGAACACGCACGAAGAACGATAGGATACGCAAGAAGGTTTGTAGGGACCACCGGCCTGCATCTCCGCCTACACGACGCACAGATGCCCATAGCACTAAGACGTGCCGAAAAGACGTCCTTCTCCGCCCTACTTTGGCACAGACCACCCAACGATGGGCGTGGTCTGTAATTTGACTGAGTGCGTTGAAGAAACAATGAAAATCGTGCGAGCGACTTGTGAATGTAAGTGTCACGTGCACGGTGCCAATGCAGAAGTGCAAGTGAGTTTTTGTCATTCTCTTCCATGATGGCGTACGAGAAAGCTACTAACCGCGTCTAACACAGGGCCGTCTACAGGAAATGCGGAAACGACCGTGATACAGAATCTGAAATACGAGCTTGGTCAGTCTTCTAGTACTAGATTCAGTCCTTTTCGCTGACAGTCCCTATTAAGTCCACCTACTTAGAAGGAGTGTAAGATACTCATCACTGATAGCACTTCTCCGCACGTCATTGTTCCCAACGCTGCCCGCCGCTTCTAAAGCCTACATGGGTATTCCTATCCTCCGCGCTGCCACACCAACATTGGCTGCAACGGCGAACGGGATTACGGACAAAGTTACTTCGGCAACATCACACCGAGGTCCTTGACCCCTAAGCCGTTCAAGGCTCGCTCGTATGTAAATACGTAATTGGAATATCAAGATGTGAGCTACATTCCTGTCAGCATGATTTCTGGTTCAGTTATTTAAACCGAAGCCTTAAAGCTTAGAAAAATTGCAGCCGGCTGTGCTGCAGGTTATCCTTGCGATCCCAACAAGTGCAAGCTCCCAAAGTGCAATTGCGCGAGCATGAGTCCTGTTGGTTGTCTCAGCCCCGTAAGCTTCTTCCATGTCGTCTTCTTGACCAGCTGATCACCGCCGGTTGGAGGTTCTGCCATTCGTCCTTGTCACTGCAGACGATGCGATGGGATTCAGTTTTATACCTCAGATGCAGTAAACCAATGCCTTGGGCATCGCAGGAATCTCCGTCGAAGATGACCTACTTTACTCCCTTATTTACACGAATTACACTCTCGTCACGGATTGGTACATCGCGGGGAACGAGATCGCCGACCATACGTCAGTGTGTGTGCTTCTGCTGATGGCTCCGACAATCATCTAATTTTATACAGGATGACCCACGTCGATAACCCGCCAGCGACTGAGATCAATGGCAATATAATTATCTATACCCATGGGCGTTGTTATAAAGGGCTTCCGTACGCCCTTCCTTAATTATACCAGCGAGACTTTTGCCGTGGCTGATTGCATACGCAACTGCTCCACGCCCTTTTGGGACCCTGTGGCAGGCATCTGTCTCTGTACGTCTGATGAGTGTGCGTTTGTAGATCGTGCACGGCCGATTGGGGGTATGTTTATTTGCCCGTCTGGTACTAACCCCTGCCCTCTGTGTGTCCCCTCTCTGGACCTGATGCTCGATTGATAATCCAGCGATCTGACAGGCGGCAGTGCAGGTGGGAACCATACCCTACTCCGTCTATGGATATCAACGGCGCGCGATCGGGAAGACGTGTTTCGGGTGCCAAGTTTGCCACTGCGATTTTTTTGGGGTCGTGTTCGTGTTCCTTTTGTAGCATGAGTCTCGACGATGTTCCTGGGACACCTCGACTTGATGCCTCATCATTTTATGTGCACAGTGCAACTCGGCTTGGTACAACGAGTTCGTTGGACATTTTCCATTTGTATGATGCACACACTTGACGCACACGTGTCATCCTCCTGGAGCTTGAGGCAATGTAGTTTTATTGTATGCTACGCTAGAGTATCGGCGGCAGTTTGGAAAACCGCTGACGATGTGGTATATGCGAACAATGAACGATAACAACGAACGAGCGGAAGGTAATGTTAACAAACTAAGCAGAACAAGAAGGGGTATCGTATCCTCGGTACATAGTTCTTCAATCTTCCCAAGAAAGTCAACAGGGAAGTCCAGGAGGGAGTAAAAGGAAAGGAGACGACGCAAGATCACTCTCAACTATTTGGTTCCGAGTCACACTGCTTCGGCAACGTGGTTCGGTGGGACAGACTCCGACTCGTCGACTTCAAGTTCACGCGCGGATTCGGCGGTCACAGAGAGAATGTCGATCTCACCGTTGTCGTCGTATTTGGCTTCGACTGTGCGTTGGATATTGACTTCGATCTGTTTGATGGAAGGGGGAAAAGAGACTCAGCGTGGATCCCAGAAATCAAAGGAACGAGACGAACCGAGCGTTTTCTTGTCAAGTTGACAGTCTGCATCGTAAATGGTTCGAGGCGCGTCTGTTTCGTGCGTGCGGGAGGGGTGCAGAGAAAAGGAGAGAAAATGAACGATTCACGATACAATTTGACTCTACCAAAGATGACGTACGGCATAGGGTGGTCCACTTCGTTCTGTGAACGGAGGATCTGGGAAATAGCCAAAGGGGGATGCCTGATTCAACGCGCGGATCTTATGACGTGCGTTGAGACTGTCAGGGGGGGGGGGAATGAGAGTCGTGCACAGTGATTCGGAATCAAAGGGCGTACGTCGCAAGGAGAGAATTGGCGTAAACTGTGCAAAAAGGTGGTTCATCATGAGTGCGGTGTGTCAAGGTGGAACGGGTTCACGCACGTTTTCCGACGACAAAGTGGAGACCAAGGAATATTCTGTTTTGTGGCATCGCAAGCCACTAGCGGGAAGATCCATCAAATAAATCAGTACATGCGTGTTAGCGTGATGGTTCGCAGGAGCTACTCACGCAGATGAGCGATGCGATCGCTGCAAAGCTAACATGATCGGATTAGTCCACCCTGCTAGTCCTCTGGACCGCACACGATCTACTCACCATGTGATCGACCCATTTTGCACCATCCACAGCGTGAGGGTATCGATCATGCGATTCGTACTAAATCCAAACCATAAGAATGTTTTGAATGATGGTCAAACATGAAGACGATGGCGCACCGGGGTACAAACGAGCGGTTTGATCTCAAAAAGTAGCAAAGAAAGGTCGTGATCACGATATCCACAAACGCAGAGAGAGACAGTCCCAGCGTAAATACCCACTGTAACGCATGATCAGCAGCCAACTTCGACAATGAAAACAGAAGAGAGCAGACCGATGGGAAAGTTTTAACGAAGTCGGAGTAAAGGTGTAACGAAATTCTGGCAAGGAATTGATAACTGCTGATGCGTGTCGTACAGCAAAAACTTACATCTCAGCCGTCGATACTGCACAAAGAATGAGGAACGTGAACACTTGAAAAAAAGGGACAACGTGAGACCTCTCACCCGTTGCAGCGACTGTGGAGCGCTGGGTGTGAGAAACACGAGATGGGGTTCAGAACGGGACCTACCTAGCCGGATGAATGCGAGGGCGAACTGGAATTATGACTGATCAGTTTCAGTAAATGATGGACCGCTACCAAGATGCCTACCACCGGGCCGGCCACAATGAATTTACGATTTTGCACTACGCAGAAAATGCACGTGAATCATCAAAGTGTACACCATTCGGAACAGAATACCGACGTCTGTATATCCGATAGACAAAAAAACTAGTCGAAGTGATCGTCACCAGATGTTACAGGTCAGCCAAAGGAGTACCCACCTTTGCACCAGGAATGTCACCATTGCCTGAAACCACGGGTTAAACGCCATTTGGATGCACAGAGTAAAATCTCAGCGCACTGTCAACTCTACTGTCGGCTAAATTGACTATCAGCAACATTCCAGTGTCTCTTAGAAGTAAAACGTACACCAACGCTCCTACGCCCATCGATCAGTGTTTCAGTCTGCAGTCGTATTTGCGAATCATGACTACTCACCAAGGAATGACATCTACTCTCTTCAGATCTCCATAATACAAGATGATGGAACCCCAAACGGCGACCGCGACAAACGCGGAATGGCACAAATCAAGAATCCTGCGAGATATATTGGTCTCTGGTACAGGGCTGCCCGGGGTTCAAAACGTACCACGTCGCTATCACCTGAAGACGTCCATCCGAGTTGGATTTTAGATGACGTTATCTCGTGACTCGTGACTCACGAGGGATTTTGTCGTCCAGCGTTCTCCCGAGTAAATCTGCCAGTACACTATAAACTGCATGTTGACACACCCCGAAAGACTGTCAAAGTTCGAATGTAATTAATACCTGAAGGCAAGCAATAAAGTAATTAATACTCACCCAAAAGCAAATAGACTCCCGAGAAGAAGAGGGCCATAATCCGCATCAATGTCCACCGTAATGGGCACCATTGTTCTGGGACGAATCAAAGGTCAGTCGAAAGAGACAGCGTGAAAAGGAAGGCCACAGGATCATATCCGTAGCCATTCATATAAGGAGACGCTGCGGTGAGAAGCAGTAAAAGTTAACCGATACATCCTCGTTTACCATGGTCACCTGTCGCGGGACATCGGCCGCCGTGCGACATTACTCTCTTTGCGCTCCCGTCCTTGGCGAGCACCCAAAGTCCTCCGATTGAGTTATTCATAGCGACACCTAGAACCTTGGCGGAGATGACGCCCGTGGAAGGTGAGTGTGTGATACTGATCCCTCTCCACGTACGTTGCTAACTTGTATACTGGACATCTTCCAAACAATGAGTTAGGTTCCTAGAGCAGAATGGGGATTTCCGGGGGCGGGCTCTCACGTCATAAAGAGGCTATACCAAAGGAGCAGGTAATTCTCATTGCAGCGGTGTAAAGTTGAGTACATGGGTAAGAATGTGGAGAAGGTGTCACCCGCAACCGAGGATTCTAGGGTCCTTACTCATCGAAGGTCAATTTTGACCACGTTCGGTTAATCGGCTTGTTTCGGTTGATGTCCAAAGCGATCTACGAAAAGTGTTATCAACGCTTGCCCTAGTGACCAATCCTGGCGTGACAAATGGGGGCGCAGGTGTGAGCGCGCGGAGCGGAGTGGTTTAAATCTCTCTTGCATGGAGTCCATTCTGCGTGCGTCAAGGCCATTCCTCAGTTTCGGACACTCTTCTTGGATTGCACTGGAGATTCTTAATAAGCGCCTCCCATTGAAAAATAAAAATGTCATCGTACACCAACCTCTCCAACATTGCCGCCCTCATACAAGCAAAAAGTGAACTATTCTAGACCACCAACGAAACCTTAAGTATAGAAATCTTGTGTAGAACCACCGTTTCCCACCTATGTTGTGAAGCGTACCTGGAGACTCCCGAACGTCAACTTGGCGAATCAGGCTAAATGCTGCGCCCGGGAAACACACGCACGGTGGGTGTGGATATGTGAAGATCCTTCCTCATCAGAGGCTAGGACCTAGAATTCGGGTCGTGTCGCGCAAACGTACTCAAGTTCTGCCAGTGCCAGCGGGTATGGAAACCCACATTCTGCCAGCAACAGCACCCGAGCGGGTTACCTCATCTGCAAGAAGGTGTGCTGAAACGCCAACAGCCCATGAGTTGCGTGGTGTCCTGGCAGAGAGACTCATACCCGCCAAGCCGCTCCTGAATGTATACCTCAATTGTTGGTCTACCCTGTATTCTCATGCACCTGCAACACTGACTGGATGAGTACGAAAAGTGGGCGCCAGTTACAAGCGAAAGGCTAGCACCGACCAAACACGAACAAGAGGCAGTTTCATTCTTGCATCTCCGAGTCGGCCACGCGTCTGAATGCGCATTCCAGTTCAACTTTGAACCTAAGAGCTTTTAGAATATACTTGGCAAAATACATTCCTACTCACTCACCAGTCACTAGTTTGTGGTATCATCCTCATACAGCGCTAAACCCCAATTAGACCGACATACAATGAACATTCATTCTGTCTGTTATGCGAATTTTGGGAAGTAAGAGTTGCGGCGGAAGAAATGAGCGATCATTATTGCGTGGAAACAGTATGTACTCGTGTTGGAAATTCCCCAATTTCCAACACGAATACATACTGTTTCCGCATGAGACGCATCATGACAGGCAAATGGAGCAGGTACTCAACGCCGAAAACCAACGACAGGAGTGCCACGGACAGTCAATTAGCCCAAGGAAAAGTTCTAGTTCAACACCTGACACCACCGTGAAAACGTTGAACATGAGTGTACGATACATCGTTCAATGGCAATACTTACTCGTATGCAGTGATTCGAGGAGTCCACTTTGGCAGGAGAAATTTGGGAAGTAAGAGTTGCTGCGGAAGAAATGAGTCTAAGAATCATCATTGTGTGGAAATAGTATGTACTCGTGTTGGAAATCTACAGCACGAGTACATCTTATTTCCGCATGAAACGCATCATGACGAGCAAATGGAGTTATGTACACAACGCCGGAAACCAACGATAGGATTGTTGCGGAGACTGTCAATGAGGTCAAGGGAAAGTTCTAGTTCAACCCCTGAAACCACCGTGGAAACGTTGAACACGACTGTACGATACATTGTTCGAAGGCAATACTTACTCGTATGCATGGGATGTAGTGGTTCGAGGGGGTACTGTACTTGCGCGTGAGACAAGCATCGTTGACAAGGACAACCATAGTGTCAGTACGGGGGCGGAAGAGTGGATAAGCTGCCTAGGTGAGGGTTCAAATCTGCAGAGGTGGTCAGACTTGGTCAGACACGTGCTATGTCCAACACGTACATTTCCAAGAGACAGATTACAAGTTTGCGACATCTCAAAATGCAACAACGCGCAAACGTTTGAATGAGGGGATGACCTGCAATAACACTTTCCAGTTTGACCTCAGCACATCATCACTAATTAGGTTTTCACTCACCGCCATTTACGACAGCCTAATACGCCACCTGGTTGGGTCATCAATGAATAGATAGCAGTGCTGTCTGAGGTGGAAGCAAGATGGAGTCATGTTGAGAGTCCTATAGCCCGGACTGCCAACACGAATTCATACTGTATCCAGGAGCACATGTTGGTAACTAAAAAACTTGGGTGGAAGGAAGGTTTCGAGGAAATGCCGCGGAGATCGAAACTGAGCCACACTTAGGTCAACAGTTCCGACTTGCAGCCAATAATTTGCCCTGACAGCATCAATGGAGCTACACATAGTCGGGTCGTTTCTAGTAAGTACGTAGGAGTCCGGAGGGTGTCACGAGGCTGGTTAGTATACGGGGACGGGGACAACGAGTAAGTAAGGTGTCACAGTGTAAGGTGTCGCGGTGAGAACGTGGTTCAACAAGAAATAAGAAAAGTAGACGTTTGGAAGGACAGTTGGAGATGCGATGCGATAACTGCTCACACGAGTGGGCCCTTCAGGCCATCACCACGCCGTGCAGCATTCACACCACGAATAGCCACAACGATGACCGCAAATGTGACGATGATCCTGGGGGGAGATAAATAAGACAGCGAGATGATGCATGGGGATACTGTTTACCAAATGAGCCAGGCGAAACCCTCTAGGGCATTCAATTGTCCGCAGTAAACAAACACGGTTTGGTTGCTGTAGATGTTCGGTTTGAAACAATAGCCCGCGTCACGAATGTATACTTACACGCAGTTCAGTCCACCACCAAGAGCCGCAGTGATGCTGGCTGCGCCAGCGGTCCAGAATATCCATGTGAGGAGTAAGCTATGTTGCGTGTCAGCGAACCGTGCGAGAAGAAGAAAGGTATAATCCTTGCAAGCAAATGTGAGAACCAACGCTGTTCAACACGCTATCTGGAATGATAAAGAAGAAAGCCATGTACAACGCAGACAGCACGATTGTCCATATGGAGGCGAATAGGAGGAAAGCAGTGCGATCGCGTTCGTCAGTGCTGAAGTAGTTGTGGTGTCGGTTAAATTGAGCAACGAGAAAAGCAGATATCGATAACTACAGAGCAGCTGAATCAGAATGCAGAGTTGGAGTGGCCACCGCCGTACCTCGATTATACTGAAGACAATAAGCGATCCGAAGACAACTGCGGAAGATTAGATGGGTGGGTGACAGCGCAGAGAATTGAGCATACTTGGGTGGCCCTTGCGAATCCAATATTCGAAAGCCATTTGTTAGAATATGCGGCAGGTGAGTATGTTATCTCTGGGGGTCGTGAATTCGTACAAGTGATCGTAAGACGTGGTGAGACTGGACTGAGCCACGAGAGTTCAACATGCTGGAGTGGCTGTGCACATATTCTCACGGTAACACACTGACGTCAGAGAGACATGGTATGGATTTAGTCCCGTCCAGCCAAAGGAAATGTCCCAGTGTGCAAGAAAATATGGTACATACATGTGTTGACAATATACAAGAAAGTCGCTCGACTGCACGGAATCAAAAGACTCTACTTATAGAAGATTCTTCATCTGGGATGCAGATACGGTCTCCCGGATGTAGATCACTGCAGACAATCTTGGGATTGACAATGTGGAGTTTGTCTAGGGTTGAATTGTGGCGACGAACGATTTCCCAACAGGTATCACCAGGTTGAATGATGTACGGAATTGTTGTACTGGGACAGGGGGCAGGAGTAACAAGAGTGGGCGAAAACGCGAGCCGCCATATGAGCAAGAGGATGACCGCGATGATAAGGAAGAAAGGGAAAAGCGCCCGATAAGCACCGCCTCGGAGAACGTGACGGGAGCCATGCTGAACCAACCACGTCAGTGGTACGTGTACTCGACACAAGAGTGTACGGACCTCGTCGACACCAAGAGGTTGGTAGCCGTCACCGCGAACAGGTGCTGCTTCCACGTCATTGTCACCGCCTCCTTCTTCAGACAAGGTGATAGGCAACTCGGCGACTATTGTATGATATTGAGATTGTCGCCTGCAAAACGAGTGGCAGATCGGTACCTTGGGTCAATTCTCCAAACTCGGAGCCTTCAGGACCTCTGTACACAAGCCCTTCTCGATCACGAAAGTAGTAGCACCCAGCGTCAGCGTCATAGCCGATGCGTTTTACTCCCTCGGGAAGTCTATAATCGTCCTAGACGCGGTTTTGTTAATTGGTGCGAGACGACGGTGTAAATATAAAAAAGTAACACGCCTCGTCGTATTGCGACCAGCGCCCCATGAGTCAGTGGTAAGGTTGCACAGTGGTCCGGCCAGGAGGCAAGCGGTGTTGGCAACAAGAGAATCAGCGCCGCAGTCATATGAAGCGCGGCAAATCCCGAAAGCAGTTCTTGTCGCGCAGGAGACAGAAATTAAGGATTTCTGAAACTTGAAAACTCGCAATCGATTGGTTTCAGTCGGTAAGAACGTGAACTCGGGTACTTGATCCAAGTGGTATGTTTTTTGTGGAGGGAACGGCAACATATACAGAAAAGGAAACTTGTCATCAAGACCAAACAGGTGCGCTCGTCCGCCATCCTCAGCACCTTCCTCCCACCATGGCCGACGTTCAGGCTCCCCCATTGATAAATCCGGTCCCCGCCCAAGTCGCGCCTTCAGCACCCGACGCCGCCGCTCAACCTCCAGCACAAAATGAAATCGCCTCAGAGACGCTTTATATCCAAAATCTCAACGAGAAGATAAAGGTCGATGGTCAGTATCCACGTTAATATGCTTGCTCAAATCAGCTTACGGTTACCTGGAAGCAGTACTCAAAGCATCCCTGCGAGGTCTTTTCAAATCATATGGGGAAGTCCTGGATGTCGTCGCTCACAGTAATCTACGAATGCGCGGTCAAGCATTCGTGTCTTTCGCATCACCTGAGATCGCCGCAAAAGCCATGAAAGAGGTCCGGGGATTTCCTCTGTACTCCAAACCCATGGTCGGACATCTCTAGCTCAGTATCGATCCCATATTACTAACACTCCGCGATAGCAAATATCATTCGCCAAAACAAGATCGGACGCGGTCGTAAAGCACCTGGATGCTAATAACTTTGAAGCTCACAAAGCCCAGAGAGCCGATCACAAACGTATGCCACACTCACTACTGACTTGTGCACGTCTGATCTATGTTTGACACAAGGGACGACTCGCTACTCCAACCCTCTCAAGCAAAAGTTCCGAACCAAGAGAATGGCTGCAGAAAGTAGACTTGCACCCTTCTTTGTTTTCCTGGTTGATTGATGTAATCGTTATCAGTGGATGGTGCTGCCGCCGCCCCTGCTCCCAAGCGACCAGCCGTACAAATGCCAGACGAATATCTCCCACCAAACAAAATTTTGTTCTTGCAAAACCTACCAGAAACAGTCACCAAGGACCAACTCATGGCGCTCTTTTCCCAGTTAGCATTTACCCTCCTTCTCCCTCACGTCTATTGATCTTCCAATCATCAGATATCCAAACCTGTATGAAGTCCGGCTCATTCCAACAAAGCGAGACATTGCTTTCGTGGAATATCTCGACGAGGGGAGTGCGGGGGTTGCCAAGGACGCTTTGCATAACTATAAGCTCGACGGAGAGAACAAGATCAAGGCATGCCTTCTTCATATCGCTCTTCTCGTACTCACCCGTTCCACAGATTACCTTTGCACGCAAGTAAACGCTTATTGTATGATCGTTGTAAGCTTTCTGTAATAAGACATAATCTCAACAATCTTGTCCTTGGCTCCTCGACTTCTATGTGAACATCACTTTTACGCGTGACAGCAAGCACCATATCATATATGCCTTGAGACTTTGCGAGCTGGTGCCTCGCTGCAAATTCGAGTTTCAACGAGTTCTACTGTATCGGAAAGGCATTTTTGGGCCATCGATTTCAGTCGTCGCCACGCGCGCGACTCACGGCACCTCGCCCTTTGCTCGCCCTGTGCATCTTTTTAAGGATTTCTTCCTTTCACTGCTACCACCACCGACCTCAAACCCCCCAAATCGCCCATACCTCAATACAACCACCAATCATGCCTATACTTTTCGTGCGCAAACAAAACGTGATTGAAAATGAGAATTTTCTGCTTACTCTGCGTGTTTTAACAGGAGGACGAAGATGAATATTCCGAAGGACTTGATATCATCGCAGAACACTTGAAGTCCATGGGTATGCATCAAGTGCAGCCAGGATCCAGCTAATCTAATCATTCATCCATTTGCATCCGCCGTCTCCATTCCACTCTCTAGGTTCGAAACAAACGACAGGCACCGAGTGTGTCACTGTATCGGAGCGTACGCGGAGCCTGAGATTCCAAAAGGCGACGGCACCAAAACGCTCACCATCACCCATGGACGTCGATTCTGCCAACGCAGAGGATATGCAAAGTACGTCCCCTCTTCGTAGCTTCTTCCTCATTTTCACGTCCTCGTCCGGTCCTGCGATCGATCAGTCGAAGAACGTGGGTCTTTTTTTCCTGCCAGCAACCTCGCGCCAGCTCAAACCCATACTGGACCCAAAGGCACTAGTCCTGGGGTCGCTACCGCCGCCGCCAGACCACCAGCTGCAGGCGCTGTTCGTCCGGGGTCTGGCATCGCCGTCCCCGCCAAACGACCTACCGACATGCATGACATCCCGGGCCCGAGATCGCAGCCCCCTTCGCCAAGCACCCTACCTCAGCCAGCGAAGCGCCTCCATGGCGCAACAAGCCCGCCCCACAAACCCCCGTCAGAGAATTGTTCCGCGTTCGGCGCCGAGCTTGACCCATTCTTGATCGCCCACGACGCCACGGCCCAACGGCTCATGGACGCCAACCACCTCACATGGGGGACCATTTATGAAATTGCACGCGGCGTCACCAAAGGCCAATGGAGTTGGACTCATGTGACAAGGGAAAAGGTCCAAAAGCTCCGCGGCAGTAACGCGTGTGCCGCGTACCAGGTAGCAGCGGTTATGCAAGATCGCGAAGTCCCTCGGGTGGCCGAGGCAGAAGTGTGGTACGTTTACCCGTTATGTGTTCGTTGAAGCCATGCGTTAACTGTTGCACGTAATGTACTAGGGTCGAGTACGACCGTGAGCAAGCCGCGATCATTGAGAATCAAGGCCGCGGACTAGGCGGAATGGGCCTATGGATGGACAAGGACGACTGGTACGGCGGCCGGATACAGCAGGTCGGCCGACTCGTTCAGGAAGGTCCGACTCGATTTTCGGTACAGCTCGAAAAGCCTGAAATTCGCCGCTCCCACCGCTTTTCCCGGTTCCTCGGCTCACGCCGGATACTTCAAGTCCGAGTTGCTGATGATCTCTTGTACAAGTGCGGTGATGAAGTACGCACGTTCCTGAGCTCCAGCAAATTTATACTGTGTGGAAGGGTCTTCCTGCCTTTCCACGCAAAAGAGGGGGGCATGTATTTGACGGAGACAGACCAGAATTACGAGAGGTCCCCTAATGACCAAGATGGGGACCATCTTCGGATGTCTCTGAATGAGTTTGTCAATTGGCACAACCCGTTGAAACCAAATAGTCATCAGGTAAGAGTGACCTACAATTTACGGTAACGAAGCTGATACTACAATTACTAGCCTATCAGTAAATGGTCTACTCGGTGGGCACTGGGAGTCTCCACCTCTGTCCCATCCATCGAGATAGATCCTAAAAATATATTCGAGCTCCCAGACATCTGTAAGTTCGTTCTTTGTATGATCCTTCAGCGATGTAATTTTCCTTGGTAGATGTTAGCCCAAAAGATTGGGAGGGTAAAGTGCCAGCTGAGAAGGTGCTCACTGACGGGTGTGGACTCATCAATGGCGCTGCCCTTACCCAAATCATGAGGCTCATGAAGTATGGCAGTAGACCCACTGCTGTACAAGGTCGAATTGGAGGCTCCAAGGGTATGTGGTTGTTACACCCTGACCCTCTTGAGCAAATCCCAGATGGGCCTGCCAAGATCTGGATCAGGTCTTCCCAGACCAAGATTCAGTTGGGTCCAACCTCTGAGCTTGGTCGAGCTCAAAGGATCTTTGACCTCCTTGCTCCATCCAGGGTGACCACCCCTAGTCGTTTATCCTCCCAGACCCTTGTGAACCTCGCTTCCAATGGGATCAGTCATGAATTACTTAAAGACCTGATGGCACAAGGATTGCAGGAAGAAATCCAGCCATTCATTGATTGGAACAAACCTCAATCAATGATCCTGGTCTGGAAAGCTGTGGAAAGGGCTGGCAGTGTGGTGGTAAGTAGGTTGAGAAGACTTCTTGCAGGACAAGCTCGTGCCTTGGGTCTGGGTCAGCTTCGTCCTCCAGAAAATCAAGGCCAGGAGGAAGAGGAGGAAGATGGGGAGTTCAACCCTCTTCAACCTCTGACTGACATTGGTCACAAGAAGTCTTCTGGTCAGCCTATAACCCTCCATGAAACAGTTCTGGAGCTTCTCCAGTCTGGCTTTCATCCTTTGAAGCTAGACCTGTTGTTCAAAAAACTAGAGACTGTCATCACTCTAGTTTTGGATGACTATGTTGAGAAGTTCCACATTCCAATCATGGAATCATGTGAAGCTTACATTGTCCCTGGTAACCATATTTTATGTGACATCTCTTTTACTGATTATATCCCTAGATCCTTATGGTGTTTTGGAGGAGGGCCAGATTCACTTCAGATCCTCTGAACCCATCATCAACCCCTCCACTGGTGAGCAGACTAACATTATTCTTGGAGATGTTCTTGTAAGTTTGTTCTACTTCTCACTTCTCTGGTGATTAACTTTGATTCAAGGTATCCAGAAATCCAACAAGGCTACCCTCAGATGTACAAAAGGTGACTATATATTGATCTCTGATGTTTAAAATTTACCATGGAACACTTAGGTCCAAGCAGTTGCTCATCCAGACTTGAGTAACTATGTCAATGTGATTGTGTTCCCTATCAAGGGAAAGCAATCTTTGGCTAGCTTTCTTGGTGGTGGTGGTAAGCTCTCATTCATAATATTATTACAAACTGGAGTTGAGGTTATGTTTCCTAGATTATGATGGGGGTAAGTGTTACAAATATAACTTGATGCTCTTTGGAATTCCTACATCCTTTTATAGATGTTGTGATGATCAACTGGTGCAAACCATTGGTTGAACAGTTCAGAGGCTCTCCCCTTTGCACAGCTCCCTCTAACCTCTCTGATTTCTTTGAAAGAAAAGTGGAACATGTCACAAACTTTGATAGAAGACTCACTGATCTTGGGGCCAAAACAGCACAACAGGAATTCCAAAGAATCCTTTTGCTGGGGCTTGAAGAGACTAGGGTGGGGCTTTATTCAAAATTCCATGATGCTGCTGTCTATGAATATGGATATGACCATCAGAGAGCCATTCACTTGGCTTACATGTCAGTTGTATTTCTCTCCCTGGATATGCTGTTAAGATTCTTTCTAGGTTTACCACTTGCTTGGATGCCAGCAAGACTGGGCTCAGAGTCAAGCCAAATATCTTTGACCAGGATAAGCAACAATGGGGAGCCAAGAAGCCCTGGTATTCATTGAGGTTGGACCAGGGAAAGGGAAAGGGAGTCAAGGGCAATCCCAAAAGTCTCCTCAGGCGTGAAGGTTCCTCATCATTCATCCTAGATGTCCTAGTGATGGAAGGAGAGAAGCTTAGAAAAGAGGCCCTTCAGAAGTACAGGAGTCTCAAGGCTCAGTCTGCAGATCAGGACGAAGATCTAAGCAGACCCTGGACTGTGGCCAAGGCCAAGGCTGCTCAAGCCAAGTCCCAAGGCATTCTAGGCATTTCTGAAAACCTGGAGGACATCCAAGCCCATGTTGACAAAGCATGGGACAAGTACATCAGAGCTGTCAAAATTAGCCAAGGCTCGGGTATGAGTCCTGAGGCCACATCTTCCAAAGACAGCCATTATGACAAGGTTGCTTCTGTGTTTGCACAGTCTCCTTCTTTCAGAGGCTTTGTATTCTTCTCTGACGAGGATGTTCAGACACTGAAGGCTTCTTTTGCATCTGTCAAGTCTCTTACTTTTGCATTTTCTGTTGCTTTCCATGACATATGTGCCATCAAGGCTCGAGCAGCTGGTAACATTGCCCTTACTCACCAATTCGCTCAGTGTATTACAGTTCCCAACATTGTTGCTCGCACGTTATCTCAGGCCCACGCAGCTGATACATAGTGTATTTGTAGTCCGTGTTACCCTATTATCTCAGTCTTTGAATAGGTACAGTACGCTTGGTTTCTCGAGACGCGTCACGCGGTCGCCGTAATATGCAGTGTTTGAAGCAACGACCCGCGCAATCGGACCTTATCTCTTTCCACAACATCGAACCCACGCAATCTCTCCACCTACGTTCCTGCACACCCTCCTCTCTCCGTCGCCATGTCCTACAAAATATTCTGCATGGGTAACCCTCTCCTTGATGTGCAGGTCCGAGATGGAGAGGCGCTCTTGAAAAAGTATGATCTCAAAGCCAACGATGCGATCCTCGCCGAGGAAAAGCACCAACCGATGTACGTCCACTTCGTTATCCCGTACAACCGCCATGTACGATGACCGTGATTGACGCTATTCACCGTAGCTACGAGGAGATCGTCAAGAACTATCCCGTCACGTACGTCGCTGGAGGAGCGTCCCAGAACGCTGCGCGTGGCGCTGCTGTGAGTATACTCACGATCGTGCGTTTTGACCGGCCTGACCTGTGCTATCATGGCCATTCTTAGTACGTTCTCCCTCCCAAGTCGGTGGTGTACGCGGGATGTGTGGGTGATGACGATCTGGCTAAGCAATTGCGGACTGCGAACGAGCGGGAAGGGTTAGACGATGTTTATCTCGTCAAAAAAGGCGAGAAGACGGGTGCTTGTGCGGTCATCATCACTGGGCACCACCGGTAGGGATTGTTTTCTTCCGTTTCCCATGCCTGTGTCATTGACGCAAAAGATTGGTTGATTAGGTCGTTGGTGACGACGTTGCGGGCTGCTGAGAAATTTGAGGCATCGCATCTCTCGTCACCGACGGTTGCTCCGCTCATAGCGGGCGCCGAGGTATTCTACGTCGAGGGATTCTTCCTTACGCACGGCGTCGAGTCGGTGCTCACGCTGAGCAAACACGCATCCGAGAAAAACAAGGTATGATCGATCATCTCTCGTTCTCATGTCTCTCACACACGCATATAGACCTTTGTCCTGAACCTCTCCGCACCATTCATCCTCACCTACTTCCATTCTCAGCTGGAGCAAGTCCTCCCCTACACGGACATCATCATCGGGAACGAATCTGAAGCTCAGGAATATGCCAAAGCCATCCTGAAATCCGATACGACCGATATTGCCGAGGTCGCCAAGGGCATCGCCAAGTACAGCAAAGCCAATGCGCGTCCGCGTGTTGTCGTGATCACCCAGGGTCCACAATCTACCGTCGTTGTCAACGGGGCGAACCCGGATGTGGCCAATGTGTACCCAGTGACACCGATTGTGAACGAGCTGATTGTGGATACGAATGGGGCGGGGGATGCGTTTGCGGGTGGGTTCCTGGGTGCGTACGTAGACGGGAAGAGCATTGGAGAGTCCGTCGAGGTGGGACATAAGATGGGGGCTATGTGCGTGCAGCTGGTAAGTCTTCTCCAAGCCTAGTTTGGAATCGAAACTGACGGATACGCTCTGCTTTCCTCTTATTTTGTGAGCAGGTCGGCCCTCAGTTCAAGTGGCCCAAGGTCAAAGTGCTCTGATCCATAACGACATTGCCATGAATTATTTTTATACCATTGACTCTCGCTCTCAACAGCGGGATACTGTGTATTTTTACCCGGATGTATCACATCACAAGCTCTCCACAGCATGTAGCATTGAACAACGTTGATATCTCATTTGCTCAAGTGTTTTCGAATGATGGACTCGAGGAGTATCTGAGACAACCAAACGAGTGCGTCTAGGCTGTATGGCGAAATGAGGACAAGGTCGGATACCAGTATACCATTAGTTGCTGGAACTGGAACGTCCGAGTTCCCTACACTTCTACTACGCTTTTTGGACATAACTGCGTGTCAATTACATTCCCGTGCTCTTGCTGGTGTACATCTACCCTCCATCGCCTTCGCCATGTCCTACCAACTATTCTGCATGGGCGACCCCCTCCTTGACGTGCAAGTCCGAGACGGAGAGGCGCTCTTGACAAAATACCAGCTCAGCGCCAACAATGCGATCCGCGCCGAGGACAAGCATCAACCGATGTGTGTCGACCACCGTACATCCCATACTGTGATCCCCATCGCCCGTCATCACTAACGTCTTGACTCTTCTTCTACACCACGCTTGTCCGTGTAGCTACGAGGAGATCGCAACACGTTATCAGGCCACGTACGTTGCGGGAGGAGGCGCGCAAAATGCCGCGCGGGGAGCTGCTGTGCGTGTACTCTGTGCCTCACGATCCCGCCCGCCAACCTGTCATGACGCCATTTCTAGTACATGCTCCCGCCCAAGTCGGTCGTGTTCACGGGATGCGTGGGTGATGACGATCTCGCGGAGCACTTACGGGCTGCGAACCAGCGGGAAGGCTTGGAGGAAGTGTATCTCGTCAAAAAGGGCGAGAAGACGGGTGCTTGTGCTGTGATCCTCACTGGGCACCACCGGTAGGCGTTCGTTCTCCGTGGTTTCGGGGTCGTTGAACGCAAAGGATAAAGATCATTGGTGACAACGTTGCGTGCCGCTGGGAAATTCGAGCCGTCGCACCTCTCGTCGCTGACGGTTGCCCCGCTCGTGGAGGGTGCCAAAGTGTACTACGTCGAGGGATTCTTCCTCACGCACGGCGTCGAGTCAGCGCTCGCACTGAGCAAGCACGCATCGGAGCACAACAAGGTACGATCGAATTCGATCTATCCCTCGTCCTCATCACGATGTCTCTCACACGCGTATAGACCTTTGTCCTAAACCTCTCCGCGCCGTTCATCCTCACCGACTTTCATCGTCAGTTGGAGCAAGTCCTCCCCTACACGGACATCGTCTTTGGGAACGACACCGAGGCTCTCGCCTACGCCAAGTCTATCCTTGGATCCGACACGACCGACGTGGCTCGGATCGCTGGGGGCATCGCCAAGTACCGCAAAGCCAATGCGCGTCCGCGTGTCGTCGTGATCACCCAGGGCCCCCGATCGACCATCGTCGTCGACGGGGCACACCCGGATGTGGCCAAGGCGTATCCGGTGACCCCAATCGCGAGCGAGTTGGTCGTGGACACGAACGGGGCGGGGGACGCGTTTGCGGGTGGGTTCTTGGGTGCGTATGTAGATGGGAGGGGTCTTGAAGAGTCTGTCGAGGTGGGGCATAAGATGGGGGCCATGTGTGTGCAGCTGGTATGTGTGCTTGAGCCTGGCCTGGGTGAAATTGACGGATTTATCTTTTCTTTCTTTGTCGCTGCTGGCAGGTCGGTCCACAGTACAGGTGGCCCAAGGTCAAGGTACTTTGATCGAGCGACTCACTCTCCCTCATAGAATACCCGTACTTGGGTTGTGGTGGTGAAAAGCTCTCAGCATGTAGTACCAAACGACAATTGTACATACAAATGAATGCAGATCGTGATATCAATTAGTTCAGCCCGCATCGATATGCCCGGAAAGCGTCTATAGCTAAGAAACAATTCTACGACATTCAACAAGGGCGTCGCGTCCACGCGCGCTGGGTGCACGTAATGTAGTACGAATATGTCCAACCAAAAAGGTGTCATCAAAGAAAACTATGAGGGTGCTATGTCAATATAATAATCATGGGTAGAGTACACATTTACGAAGGAGGTGGAGAAGCGAGTGACTCCTGGCTCAGAATTTGGAGCATTAGATCGAGTACCGTAAACGTCACGTTTGGCGAACTGACCTGCGTCAATAGCTCGGCTACGGCAAGGATGGTCAACGGGGGAACGAGCCAACAGAAACGAGAAAAACGGACCTGGGTTCAACATGGGTTCACCGTCCTCTGTAAGTATTTGGTCCAGAGGGACGGAGTGAGGAGACGGATATGAATGACTTCGGCATGGGGAAAGCATATTTCGAACGATGATAGTTTCGCTATCGGTATCGTTCCCTGTCTCGTTTGGTGGGTCGCCTGAATTGAGTGGAGATGACCTTGTCTTTGGTATCCTCGGCGCTTGACCGTTTGCGGAAGACCCTCCATCTAACATATCGAATGGTGCATTGAAAATTATGTCGGTGGCATGTAAAAAGAAACTCACTGTCAACACTATTTGTAGGAGGCGAAACGAGCAAAGGATCGATCACAACAGCCTCTGCGTCACCAGCGTCAGGGGGGTCTTCCATTCCGGTATGGTCTAACGAAGGATCGACGGCTAACACGGGGCTACTTGTGCGGGATGACGATGATTCGCCATTGTTTGATGAAGTAATACAATTTGAGTGGGCCACGGCGTCAGGAGAATGGTGCATCACAATACCGGGACGATAATATTGTGGTGGTGGATTGTAATAAGGATGAACGTAACCAGGGTGGATCATGTGAGGTGGCGGAGGTTGTGAGCCATCGCCAGCCCACGGAGGCGGAGGCTGCCAGCTCGCTTGATGTAACCGAGTTGCGGATGTAGGAAGGCCAACAGGGGAGGCATAATGACCATCGACCATCACCCCTGGCGGAGGTATCATGACTGTATAAAGGCTGGCATCAGGGAGTCGCGGCAGTACACGCATATACTCACCACCTGTAAACGTGTGTTGACGGTAATAACTTTGTGGACCGCCTGGAGGAACCGTGGATGGAGGGAGGGGAGATGGTGCGGCAGGACTCTCCTTTGATGAGGGTGTTCTACTGCGGCTCTTTGATCGCGAACCCGAGGAATGAGGATCCTCATCACCCGCTGACGTCCTCCTGTCTGCCCCATCTGCAGGCTCGATCACGACCCCATTATGCCTGACAGATGGATTGAGGAAGGAAGCTACAAGCAAGATGCATGCACTGACCTCGATTTTTGATGTCTCCGAAGGGCGTCGGTCTGGGAACAGGTCAGCTTGGTGCACGAGGCAGAAAGAAGCAAAAGACGAACACGAGTAAACCTAGCATCACATTGAGGACAAGCACTGGGGAGGGTCTGTCTATGCGTGCCCCTATAAATAGCAGAACACGTACAATCCGGGCATCGAATGAAGTTTAGTCGTGCGCTGGTGTCTCTTGAGATCGGCCTCTCTGGCGAACTGCTTGTTGCAGCCATTGATGCTGCAAGGCCATACGGTCGAGTCCGAGGGTTTCTTTGGGGAGGGTTTGTCGTGATGTTGGGTCTTCTTTTTCCTACTGGCGTCCTTCTTCTGGTCTGGCTGCTGGCACGAGACGCGATGTCACGATCCGATTGAGGATGGCTGAGACCGAGCAATGGGTGATACGCACTGTCTGCTTTGATTGTCGGACCATTTCTTTTTTTACGCAGACTCGCTCAGGCCCAGGAATCTCACTGTAGATCCACGCGACGAATAATTCTTCAGGATATGTGCAGGCGGACGCCGCGATGCTATACTCTCGCGGTGGCTGAGGCTCCCAGGCGATTTATGGCGTGGCGTGGCGTCTGTGGGTAGTTTGTTCTGTGGCCAAGCGCACTCCTCATCCTAGTTCACATATACATGCACAAACACATCGCGTAATCAACCCCCCATAACCACCCCCGCATCCTCAACTCGCTCGTCATCGCAAGCAACCTTCTCTTCCACGGACACGCCATCAGACATGGGGCTATGAGAATAGTCGGGTAACCTAGTTCCGTCTGGTGCAATACCACAGTGTCTACCAGAGCGGCGTCAGATCATTCGAGGATTCCGAAAGAGGAAGTGGCCTTTACTCGACTATTTGCTTCCAATATGTTTCAAACTCAAATTCGAACTCGTAATCACCCCCGAAATCAGCATCGAGCTGAGACCTGGGGATGAGTTCAAAGAGGTCGGGGTTGAATCGCATCTGGCGCAACTGAGTTATTTCTCAACAGGCTATTGAACATCATCCCAACCTTGTCCCTGGTCACGGGATCGAGGAAAGGCGAGATGCCTTTGTAGAAAAAGCTCAGGAGGAGTGGAAGATTCGTGACGATAGCACGTCCCAGTGTTTCGACGTAATGTTGCTGAAGGATCGTAAGTACCTGTCAAATCAAATCAATTACGCCGAAAATAACGGAAGCTGTCCCAATAGAGCACTTGCATTACTCGCTACAGATATAGAAGGATTAGTGCGCAGGGTAGTCGTTTTGTAATCGACAATGATAACCAGTGACTCTTGGTCCGGTGGCATCATGTCCTTGGCGCGTTCTCTATCACCGCCGCGTCAAAACTAGCGCTACTAATTGTCAGCTGCACCTACAGCCACCATACGAGATGTCTGAGCTGACGAGGACTTGTCTCGGTATTCTCTCTCCCGGGGCGCATATAGATAATGGGCCGCCCATCTTTGTCGAAACCTGTAAGGAGGCTATATCACGTATTAATTCAGCAGGCTCACACACACTCATCGAGATGGGGCGCACATTTTGCCGGTCTCACATTCAATCTTGACCTGGAATGGATGTAGTGTGTCCTCTGAGCGGTAATGATGCCACCCTTGCTCACCTCGTCAGGCGGGATGAGGTCGGGCTTGAAATCCCGCCTCCATTCTAGGGTTGATTTGATTCTCTTTTCCGCATCATGCATTTTCCATTTGGCGGCACGCATATAGCGGGGGATGGTATCTGGCTTGCAAAGCCATCGAAGCTCCCATTTGTAATACGGATCCGAAGCAGGCAAAAGGAGCGAATGAGCGTACTTGAAGAGAAACCCCAAACCCAGATGACCACGATACGAGGGTCGAGAGCCACTGAGTACCATGGACCCGAGCACGTGGATGAACATCCTACCTTACGAAGTGCCTCTATCTGCGCAGCCTGCTCGTCCGAGTAGGTGTGGATGGGCCGAATGACCGTTCCTGGCTCCGGAGCTGTGAGCACGACAGTGGTGGGCGGCATTGCGAACGAGCAGTGCAACCTGAGGCAGCAATATTTGTTCAATGACGAGAGGTTACTACTATAACGGGTCATCTATGTAATCGGGAAGGATCATCATCGCGGAGATTTATTTTTCTCGCACGACATCCTCGACCTCGTCCAGCCATGCATTTGATGTACACTCTTGATGGTAATGGAAATAGGGTGTACACCCTCAAGGTGCGTGTACATTGACCGCGTCGAACACGTCGTTCATGGCTCTGCACAGAAATTGACGGACGAGGGCAAGATCACCAAGTCTGCACATCCAGGTACGCATGTCACTGGGACTCTTCGTGGCCTGGCTTCCATGGCCTTTGTGCAGCTCGTTTCTCTCCAGATGACAAGTTTTCTCGCCACCGCGTCACTATCAAAAAGCGCTATGGCATTCTGCCCACCCAACTCCCCTCTAAGCCCATGTAATCGTCGACGACTAGCGCCAGTGCCAAGCAGAGCTGTTGGACTGAATCTGAGGAAGGGGGTTGGGAGCACGGCCGGAGAACTTGTGGTTTTCTCTGTAATTTCGGCCTCACTTTTGTCCCAGGTAGGAAGTCAAAGAGTTGAGTTTCCAAGTCCCCTCTCAAGTATCTGGTCGTGGATGAGTTTAGTGGGAAGCTTGGTTGATTGGTGTTTCCTTTTCTACGATGGTGTCCTGGGGAAGAGAAGCTTGGCAGGTCCGCTTACAAATAACGTTAGCCAATAAGAGGGCTCGATGATCATCGGGTTATACTAATCCTCCACAGATCATAGGCCATCTCTTTCCTCGCGTCTCCGCTTTTTACTACTCAAAAAACACGAGGTTATGCTCGAGAGCTTGACTAATTAACCGCGGATTCGGACTCCAGGGCGGTCTAGGCGGACTCGAACATAATGATTCACCTCGCTCGATTCATTGCATCGCTTCCACCACGGGTTGGAGAGTGGGAGTATCCCCACGGCGTGTAATGGCGTGACACAGACAAGGTGGGAGCGACTCGTAAGCCTGATTGGACGACCCGCGACATCCAATATCCCGTTCTCGGGGTTCCGTACAACTCGCAGCCTGAGTGACTCATGGCATGGCGGTGCGAAAGTCGGAAGACCGTATATGTCATTCTGACTCGATATGCTGGACGCATGGATGCAGCCAGACGGACGCATTGCTTGAACCATCGGACCCGAAAGTGCCCCGATATTCCAGCAGATCTCCAGACGGTGAGCGCTTTCATTGGGGTATGAACGATACTGAGTGGTCTTGACAGAAAATCCTTGCAAGGGACATGCAAACATTCAACTCGTACAGTATCGGGCCACCAAGGATCTGTGACAATCGTGGACCCTGTCGGTCCGAGAACCGCACACAGGATGTTGACTTGGATCGCATTCAAACCGGCGACTAGATGAAATGGTGTATGGTGACTGGCGGCTGAGCGGATACTCGGAGACATGCACAGTCAGATCGATTCGCCGAAGGAAAGGAAATTTGTAAGCGAGCCATTTTCTATCGGGAAAGGCTTTATATAACTCCCATGCACCTTGCGATCAGCATTACCACCCCCTTGCACGATCAACCAACATGGTCGAGGGGCTAGTCACCTCCCCACTCACTGCCAACCCTACTCAACACCTCGAAATCCTCGAGGTCGACGCTTCTCCTCATGTTGACGTCGAGCAGGCAGAGGACACCTTCAACGAGCTTGCGCGTCAGCTCTCTAGACAGTCGGTCCCCATAGATCAATCCAAGCAGACCTCGCGAACTGCGTCTACCGTATACAGTGGTGACTTGGAAAAGGGCGAACAGGCCGACGGACCCTTTGACCTCCGCGAGTATCTCACCTCTTCCAACGATGCAAATCAAGCTGCCGGGATCAAGCACAAGCATGTCGGTGTCACCTGGGAGGACCTTGAAGTCAAGGTTATCGGGGGGACTGATCATAAGGCAAGTGCTTCCTTGCTCTTGCTAGTCGATGGCATTCCTCATCAACTGTCCCAACATAGATATACATTAACACTTTTGGAGGTAGGTCTCAGATCGGGAACTCCGATGACTTAATTGAGCTCATCCCTGTCGCGTAGATTCTGTCATTAATTTCTTTCTTGCTCCCTTACTTTGGCTGTGGGGTTACATCGTCCGATTCATACCTCATCAACAACCGCCCACGAGGACCATCTTGCACAAGTAAGACGTTGTCTCAATGTCTCGGGAAACCGTTACATAATAATTGTACAAAAGGTCATCTGGCGTCCTCAACCCAGGTGAAATGTGTCTTGTTTTGGGCTGCCCAGGCGCCGGGTGCTCCACCTTCCTCAAAACCATCGCTAACCAGCGAAGCGAATACCCTGTCGTAGGAGGCGACGTTAGCTATGCCGGCATTGATGCCACGGAGATGTCAAAGCACTACAGGGGAGAAGTGGCATACAATCAAGAAGGTGTGGCTGTTCATCTTTAAAGTCGTCTCTCGAGTCTTACCATATAATCAGCTGATATCCATATATCCACGTTGACGGTTGCTCAAACAATGGAGTTTGCTCTCTCGACCAAGACTCCTGGGCCAAATGGTCGTCTCCCTGGCGTGTCACGAAAAGAGTTCGACGCGATGCTTCAGGATACCCTCCTAAAAATGCTCAACATTTCCCACACTTATCAAACCCTTGTGGGGGACGAATTCGTGCGCGGCGTATCGGGTGGCGAGCGGAAACGTGTCAGTATTGCCGAGATGATGGCAACTCGTGCTCGCGTTCAGTGCTGGGATAACTCCACTCGTGGCCTAGACGCGTCTACCGCATTAGATTTTGTCAAGAGTTTGCGTATCATGACTGACGTACTTGGTCAGACGACTTTTGTCAGCCTGTGCGTTCCAGAACATCGGGTATCGATTATTCGTTTGACCATCGATTTTAGGTATCAAGCCGGCGAGAGCATCTACGAGTTATTTGACAAGGTCCTCGTGTTAGATGGTGGTCGTCAGGTCTACTTTGGACCTGTCTCTGAAGCTCGTGGGTACTTCGAGGACCTGGGCTATCGGCCCTTACCACGTCAAAGCACTCCGGATTATCTAACCGGTTGCACGGACCCTAATGAACGTCAATATGCTGATGGTCGCTCGGAGCGAGACACGCCGTCTTCCCCTGAAGACCTTGGGAATGCCTTCTATGGGTCACCCACTTACGCCAAGCTCCAACAGTCTCTTGGCGAATTCAAGATCCATATAGAAACTGAGAAAGCAGATCAAGAAGCGTTCCGTGCTGCCGTCCTCGCTGACAAGAAACGTGGTGTCTCGCGGAAGAGTCCCTACACACTCGGGTTCATTGGTCAAGTGAAGGCACTGACCATTCGCCAATTCCGCGTTCGTCTTCAGGATAGGTTCCAACTGACGACGAGTTTTGGAATGGACACAGTTAGTCTTATGGTTTCAACGGAGACTGATTCTGATTCTCTCTCTAGATATTGGCTCTGGTCATCGGCGGTGCCTTCCTAAATTTGCCCCATACGGCTGAAGGAGGGTTTACGCGTGGTAGCGTCATTTTCATTGGGATGCTGACAATTTGCTTCGAAGCGTTCGCCGAGGTGGGCTTGCCTCCATTGCTTAGAATGCCGACTTGTTTACCGGCTTTATCCAGATGCCCACGATGATGTTGGGACGGCCAATAGCAAACAAGCAGATTGGCTATGGCTTTTATCGGCCCAGTGCCTTAGTGTTTGCTAACTTCTTCGCGGATATACCATTCTCAGCTGTTCGGGTTTTCATTTTCAACGTTATCGTGTATTTCATGCCAGACTTGTGAGTCATTTAATCTTGCATCTGCTCTGTCTCACTTTGCTCTCAGGTCACGCTCCGCTGGCGGATTCTTCACTTTTCATTTGTTCGTTTACCTGACCTATCTCGCCATGCAAGGTTTCTTCCGCACTTTTGGATTGCTATGCGTCAACTTCGATAGTGCCTTCCGTCTTGCTACATTCTTCCTCTCGAACATGATACAATATACGGGATACATTATACCTACGTTCCAGCTGAAGGGATGGCTGGTTTGGATTGTAAGTTGCATCTTGCTCCTTACAGAAAATCTTCTCACTTGCACATAGAGCTACCTGAATCCCCTGTCTTATGGCTGGGCTGGAGCAATGGAGAACGAATTCATGCGTACATCGTTGATCTGCGACGGCTCGTATATCGTTCCCAGAAACGGGCCAGGAATAACCAAATACCCGTTCGTGATTTTCATCCCTGATGTTGATCCACAGAGCCTAACTTACCGTAATAGGGTCAGTTTGGGTCCTTACCAAGTTTGCACCCTCTTTGGTGCACAGCCAGGCAGTGACGTTATCGTTGGCAACGACTATCTGCAGGCCGGGTATGGCATCTCCACTGCGGACATCTGGCGGCGCAATCTGGTTGTCATCATTGGATTCCTGATTTTCTTTTTGTTCACGCAAGTGATTGCGATCGAGTATTTCTCGGTGAGGCTTTTGGACGAGTCCGATTGATCGAGCGCTAACAGTGTAACAATCTGTAGCCAAAAATGTTTGGCGGTTCGGTCAACATCTACGCCAAGGAAGATAAGGAAACAAAGGTGCTCAACGAAATTCAGCGTGAGAAGAAGGCTCGACGCCACGAGAAACTGGATGACGAAAAGACGCAGAAGCAATCGCGAGATGAAGACAAGTGCGTCTTTGTCGCGCAAGGAACCACCGTGTCGTGTACTGATCCCCGTGTTGTAGGACCAGCCCCCTAGCACACAGAAAGGCGTTTACCTGGGAAAGTGTCAACTATCACGTTCCTGTGCCAGGTGGGACGAAAAGGCTCCTTCACGACGTTTGCGGCTATGTTAAGCCTGGAACGTTGACTGCGTTGATGGGTGCTTCTGGTGCAGGTGCGTTTGCGTTGCGTCGCTTCGAGCCGCAAGTCTGACACGTGTAACAGGAAAAACCACGTGCCTTGATGTCCTGGCGCAGAGGAAAAATATTGGCGTTGTCACGGGCGACATCCTCGTTGATGGCCGGCCCATGGGCGCAGACTTTGCACGCGGAACCGCTTATGGTATGTTCCGAGCATCTAGCTGCTGGGCTCTCCTAATTGCTATTTATAGCTGAACAAATGGACGTTCACGAGGGAACAGCCACGGTTAGAGAGGCGTTGCGTTTCTCCGCGTATCTGCGTCAGCCCGCCGAGGTTCCCATCAAGGAGAAGAACCGCTATGTCGAAGAAATCATTGAGCTTTTGGAACTGCAAGACCTGACTGAAGCGCTCGTGTTTACTTTGAGCGTCGAGGCACGCAAGCGTCTGACTATTGGTGTCGAATTGGCGAGCAAGCCTGCACTTCTTTTGTTCTTGGACGAACCCACCTCGGGCCTGGATGCACAGAGTGCATGGAACTTGGTCCGTTTCTTGCGGAAACTTGCGGATCAGGGACAGGCCATCCTGTGCACCATCCACCAGCCTTCGAGTTTGCTGTTCGAGAGCTTTGACCGTCTCTTGTTGCTGGAGCGTGGCGGAGAGACCGTCTACTTTGGCGATATCGGCAAGGACTCGCAAGTCATTCGGGAGTACTTTGCGAGGAATGGCGCAATCTGTCCTCCGAACGTGAACCCTGCGGAATATATGCTCGAAGCGATCGGGGCTGGACTATCACCTAAAGTCGGCCCCCGTGATTGGAAGGACGTGTGGCTTGATTCGCTCGAGTGCCAGCAGGTACGAGCTGAAATTAACCACATCAAGGCTCAGGGCTTGGTTGTTCCCGTCATCGAGAACAGCCAAACGCGTACATGTATGTTGTCGATCTCCGGTGCGATGAACCCTCTTCTAACTTTGACTGTGCAGATGCGACGTCATTTTTGTACCAACTGCGCACTGTCGTCAAGCGGAACAATATTGCACTCTGGCGTTCTCCCGATTATGTGTTCAGCAGGTTGTTTGTCCATGCATTCTTCTCGTTCTTCATCTCGCTGTCGTTCCTGAACCTGGGACACAGTGTTCGGGATCTGCAGTATCGTGTCTTTGCAATGTGGGTTTCCTCTCTTTCCTGGGAAAAGATCCATGTTTAACGGTTACATCCCCCTGTCAGCTTCTGGCTCGTCGTGTTACCTGCGATTATTATGACCCAGCTTGAGCCCATGTTCATCTTCAACAGACGTGAGTAGACTCGGTAGCGTGCTGTAATGCCGTCTTCAAACCATCATCCACAGGGACCTTCATCCGAGAGTCATCAAGCCGGATATACTCACCTTACGTGTTCGCCATCGCCCAGCTCATTGGCGAGATTCCATACTCGATACTGTGTGCGATCGTGTACTGGGTTCTCATGGTGTACCCGATACACTTTGGACAAGGTGCTACCGGCCTGAACGGGACTGGCTTCCAGTTGTTGATCACCATCTTCATGGAGCTCTTTGGGGTTTCGATCGGTCAAGTTATTGCGGCGTTGTCACCATCCGTCCAGATTGCCGTCCTCTTCAACCCCTTCGTCGGCATCGTCCTCTCCTTGTTCTGTGGTGTCACCATCCCGTACCCAAGTATGTCCAAGTTCTGGAGAGACTGGCTTTACCAGCTAGTACCGTACACGCGGACGCTTTCGTCGATGCTGTCGACTGAACTCCACGGTTTGGTTATCGAGTGTGCTTCCGACGAATTCAACGTCTTCAACCCACCTGCGAACCAGACTTGTCAAGACTGGGCGGGAGACTTTGTCAATGCATTTGGCGGCTACCTCGACAACCCTCTCGCTACCAGTGCGTGCCGTTACTGCCAATACGCGGTGCGTCGCGTTCGTGAAACATGTATTCTTTGTCATCTGATGAATGGACGAGCAGGTTGGAGACGAATTCTTCACGCCGCTCAATATCGACTTTGACAACCGCTGGCGAGATGCGTTTATCTTGTTCTCGTACTTTGTCTTCAACGTCATCGTGACGATCGGTGCGTCTTCGTTTCCGTGTTGTATCCTCGCCGTGTGTTGAACTTGTTCGTCTTGCATAGTTGCATCGCGGTTGCTGCGGTACGCAAAACGGTGATGTCGTGATTACGCTTGCCTTTCGACGGCTTTCTTTTCGTGTCCCGTTTCCTTTTTCTGTCCTTTGCACGTTTCCTTCCTGATCACCTCACATGAGCACTACTGCCTTTTAGATTGTATATATACCGTATCGTTGCTGTATTATGTTGAAACCTGTACGAGGCACTATAGATATCACGAGCTTGATGAGAATGATTAATGATGGATTGATGGCAGTCGGTTCGCTTGATCGTGGTGCTCTTTGTCTGAAGCAGCAGGTCTTTTAATAGCCTATCGCTTGTGTTATCGAACGGATCGTAAACCAACCAGAGACATCCAAGTTCTGATATGTGTGATTAGAAAGCATGATTAATTATTGATGGTAGTCTGTTTGCTTGATGAGGGAGACACCGGGCCCCACGGTGCTTTGATGTGAATGGCCCCCACGTGACGACTACGGGCGCAAAAGTGATATCATTCGCTGACAAATGTCACATGACCCTTCCTTACAAAGGCAGACGACCTGATGGTGAGATATAAACCACCATGATGGCGACACTGGATCTCCAGAAACACTTTCCCCTCACAGACGACCTCCACCATCATGACTGTCAAAGAATTCAAGTCTCTCAACGAATTCAATGAAATCGTACGTTCAAGCTGCTCTTGCTCACCATCCGCCCGTGACTCTGACATTCACCTAGATCAACGGCGGCAAAGTTGTCCTGATCGACTTTTACGCAGACTGGTGTGGCCCATGCAAAACCATCTCCCCCAAGTTTGATGAACACGCGAGTACGAACGCCAGCAAAGAGGGCATCGAGTTTTACAAGGTCGATGTCGACAAATTGCCCGACGTCGCTGAGAAATGCGGGATTCGAGCTGTCTGTACTTGATCTCTTTCTTTTGATCGTGGCGCTGACGTGGATCATTGGTTATAGATGCCCACGTTTCAGTTGTACAAGGACGGACAGCGTGTGGCCGACATGCTTGGGGCCAGACCCACCGAATTGACGGTATGTGTTGTGTTTTGACGTGCAATGTGTGGTCGATTGGGTTGCTGATCGATTCTGTTCCAGGCCCTTGTCCAAAACGGCGTCTCTCTGGCTCCGGTATAGTTTTTGGAATCAGAGTTGCCTAGCCTTTTTTTTATTTTTTTTGCAATGTTGTCCGCAGAAGAACCACCGAGTGTAGGCATAGTAGGATTCTGAGATTGATAGCTTATCATCAGTTATCCAGACGAGGGCGTACCCGGTGTCGCCCGGGTGAGATTGCTCACCTGCTAGCGACCGGAATGATTGGTGATCCCCGATGTCAATATCAATAAGCATGGTAAAAAAAGACCTGCGATCAATCCTGAATAAATCGACGAAGGAATCGCGGCATGAAGAAGAGACTAACCTACCCTGCCTAAGAAGGCAGGTCCACCTGGGTAAAATCCAAGACAGGTTAACGGCACCCTCTCGAGGTAGTATGGGCATATGCCAGCTGGGGATACAACCCTCACATTTCCAGATAAAATCCTCGTCAACGTCATCATGCCTGTCAAAGAAATACAATCCATGGACGAGTTCCAACACCTCGTATGTTGACGACCCCCTGAACCGACGTCCAACACATTCAACCATCGATACTGATCAACAGCGGCAAAGTAATCCTGGTCGAGTTTTGCGCCGACTGGTGTGCCCCATGTAAACTCATCTCGCCCGACTTTGAGGCGCTTTCGGAGCGCCATCCCAACCCGGAGCGCGTCGAGTTTTGCAGGGTCGATGTCGACGGGTTGCCTGACATTGCTGTCGGATTCGAGCTGTATGTGCTTGATGTGTAGATTTGGCATTGACGTTGATCGTTGGGGGTTAGATGCCCACGTTTCATGCGTACAAGAATGACGAGCGGATCGAAGTAATGGTGGGCGCCAACCGTGCCGGGTTGGAAGTACGTCTTACATGCCATGGTCCGTTCAATGAGAAATTGACCGGTTCGTCCAGGCCGTTGTCCAAAACAGTGTCGCCCGGGCGTAATATCGAGTTCTGAAACAGTATTCTAGGTCTCATCATGCATCGCGTGTAGGATTAGGCTCAATTATTGTTATCTTATCGTCACTTATCTCACGAAGTTGGTCCGTGCGAGTAAGATTGCGGGTAACTGGGAAGTCTTCCGTTCCGTCTGTTGACGTGATCCCCTACCAAAGTGAACCACATTGCAAGATGCTAGCGTGCGTTATATCATTAAGTAGGCTGCACATGAACGATGGGTATAAATGATAAAATCATGGGATGGATTGTCGTGAAGTGAGAGAGAGAGAACGTGCACTTTTGTGATCGTCCGTGGTCAAACCTGTGCATAGCCGTATTAGCCATTAGACTGCGAAATCTGGTAGAAATAGACGAACCAAGCTGAGTTCCAGGGTCCAGACCCTTCGTGCCCAGAGCTTCACGGGTAGGGTTGATTCCCCGGGCAGTGCCAAATCCACCTCCAAGCCGTCCCACCAGCATTTGCGCTGCGGGCGATATCGTGAGTAAATAGAGTGCAATTACGTTAACGTGGGAGACCTACTGCGGGTTTTCTCCAGAATAAGAGTAGCTTTTGTGCTGTCGCCATTTGATTGTAGTCGATGGTGACAGGGCGTTCGCCGTTTGGTGCTGGTGGGTGGTGCACAATACCTGTTTTGAGCAACACGAGCGCTATCGACGATATGCAGCACCGCGAGGGTTCCATGGCGCGAAAGCCCCACTCGTCATCGCGATTAAACCCACTGCGACACATCGTCAGCGAACGACACGGACAGCCACCAGGCAAACCGGCTTACCTCATGCATAACATATCAATGAGGTGTTGTTCGGCGATATTGTTCTCCTTGTGAACGTTGCGCTGTAGCGCAGTAAAGATGTTTCGTTTCTCCATGATATTTTGTCCGCATCGACGTTTCATGTCGAGAAGGCCCGGGTTGGCAATGCCTTGTTCGTCGGTGGCTGCATTGCTATTCTTCGGGGGAATGGCAAAGTATTCAAGTTCCTCTCGGAGGACAATGATGGCTTGTTTGCTCAAGAGTGGATTTTGAGAGGCAGAAGGACCAAAGTCGGTGGGGGACCCGTCGAGGAGATGTTGCTGGGCAGCAAACAAGCCGGGAGAGCTTGCAGTGCCATAAAACGTGTCCGATGCACCCCGGAAGAAATCCAGGACATAAGCAAAGCATTCTGGATCAAACTGTGAAGGAACAGAATTGAGCCAGGGTGTGAATTCAGGGGGGTAGGGTACCCGAGCATGAGAAACCCACATCGACCGCGTAAACTTCCTCGTCCTCCTCGTTGTCGCCTCCATCAGTAAAAGCAGCGCTTTGTCGACTGAGGACGAGACCATTTGGGAAGAGGCATAAAAGAACGGATTCGGGGAGGTTCATGATGGTTTCCCGGTCTACGGAGAAGCGCCTGCCACGCAGGTCGAGAAGGAGCCTTGTGAGTAGCTGTGGCTGTAGATTGGACTGGATTGGTACTTGGTGTTGAGAGACCTGAGTTATCGGCGAGGAAGATATTGAGACCGACGCCATGGTGGAAGTGGTTGGAGACAAGTTTGGCGGCGAGTGTGGGGCGTTGTGCTCGTGCTCGACTTGTTCGTCTCACCAAAGCCGCGAGGCGTGCAATGTCTTGTGTTTGGCAGAAACAAACAACTCATACTGCCATGACCCTATCTACCTTTTCTACAGCACCCCAAACCATCAAGGTTTTGATTGCGCCCACCGGTTAGACTCCAGGGTGTTGGTCGCCGAGCCATACCCAGTCCCATATCAAGGTGCGTGGCCTCGTTGAATCCCCGCATGCGTGCCCTTGATTTTACATCAAATCGAAGCCCAGAAATCCAAACACCTGCAGTCGCTAGGGAGTATTTTCGTATTTGATATTGCTTTTGCGCTGCCACGCCTCGGAAACGGCTGGTGCGCAGTCTTGGCACCTAATTTGTCTGACAGCCTGACACGGCAAGCGCAGAGCAGCCAGAGTTTGTCTATTTTCCAATTCTTGTTCCATCAAGGGCGCAGGTGTATCGCCTCGAGTCTAGATCACGCGCCCCACTGGCAGACACGTTGTCGACCAGCCATGGGTCCTTTTTTTTACAAACACCGAAATCCAGTAACAAGAAAACAGGAAAACCCAGTACAAAGAGTAAAACTAGTAGCATATCCGTAAGTCGCATCTATGAAATTGCACACCAGAACCCTTGTGAAACCCCGAATAGTTACAGCGTCACGACAAGTCGCTCGCCGCAATCCCCAGGCCGACGTATTCCCTTAATCACATATTCAGGGTCTTGTAAACGAGCCGCTAGATCACGACACGAGGGGTCAGCTTGCACGCGTGATATCTCTCAAGGATCTACTTACGGTGAGTTGCACTGGATCTTTACCCACAAGTTCGCCGATCTGGACACCCTTCACGAACACTTTGAATGCGGGCAGCTGATCGCGCGCCGTCGTCAACACACCATTCATGATCCTCTCCAGTTGCAACACGTACATTTCGGACTCCCAGTTCTTGGGGAACTTCCCGAACCTCCTCGATATCAAGTCGGTAAAACTCCCCCGCCGGGTTTTGAGCGGCCAACTGGTCGAATAATTCCGTCATCGGTTTGCACGTTGCGCACCATTCGGCCCAGAATTCGATGATGACAGGTTGTGTACCGCTGACCTGGAAATGAACGGTCAACGGTGTCATTGCGTCTTCGGGTACGGACGACTTACCACCGAGGCAAAGTGAGCCATGGAAGTAATGTAGGCGACAGTCATTGTCAGCTATGAAGTAGGTGTGTATGAGAGGACTTGAGAGAGGGGAGTGTGTTCTTTTTGCTGATCTTTCACCGTCCAGTTCTCCGACATTTTATACCCAGCTCGCTTGTCCAACACTGCTGAGCATCGTGTCTCACCAATGTTTTCTTGTACCTCATGATGTACGACTGCTCCACCTACGCATGGGGCCTGATCCCCGATTCGAACGAGCAACATCATGGATTTCAGGATGATGTGCGGGAGAATGTAAGTGATAGCCAGGCGGAATAGGCGTGCTTTCCATTCTAGCGTCCTGCGGGACCGTAGCAATGGATTGCATACTTCTTCTCGGGCCGCTGAATGTTTCCGTTGATGGCTTGGTGACGCAATTTCGGTCATTTACCGTCAGCAGGACACCGCCCCTCGTTCCTCTCTAGATGGGATCGCCGAGACTCCGACTTCGGCGAGATCTGTTCCAAAACCGGGAGGAAATAAGGTCTTGGCGGATCGCCTTTTCATCTTCTGCACGCATTGCGGGTAGGACATGAGCAGCGCCATTTATTTTGACCAACGCTCAATGGTCGTCAGACGACGCTATTGATATCCCGCTGTTGCCAAACATGCAGGTCGTTTCAGACTGACATGGGCCCTCCCATTTGGCATCATGCACATCGAAATCCTCTCCGTTCTACGGGCGGGCTGGATATCGTGCACGAAACACGAACGCGAGCGGCGGCCCCTTTGGTTATTGATGCAGTCCGGCCGTGTTGCTGTCCTGTCGGACGGATAATAATATGCATCATCATTCATGATCATACATACGACTGCATGTCCAGCTGCCACGTTCACGTCAACATAAATTTGGATCCGGTCGAGATCTCGCTTGTTAACGCGTTGATACGGTCGTCACACAGGTCGCAAATGAAAAACGCAAACCTTGCTGACCCGCGGTATGGTCTAGGAAGACGAATGTCGGATGGACCGTCAGACTCGGGTGCATGGGCACTCGTACTGGTCTAGCTAGCATTGCGGGGGCACTCGGCATTTCTTGGCCTCTTGGTCTTTTCCTTTCTCCCTGCCATCGTCGTTGTCGTCGGGGTTCTGGACGCGCCCATACTGTAATACAATCGACTGCTCGTGGCAACTCGTAGTAGTACATGTATCGCCGATACAGCAACCGTTGCGATCATGCGACATCTCATATTCCGCTATACGATACGAATGTGCCACCCGCTCGCGGCCCGTGCTGTACAAGCCCCGCAGCGGTCAATGATGGGGGATGATAAAAGGCACGCCCGCGCTAAACCCGGGGGTTATACCGACCCGATACAGCATACGGTATGACATGTTCAAATTCAGTGATGGCGTTATGGAAGCCAGCACTGGCAAGGAAAAGCCAAAGCTAGGCCTGACGCATGGCTCGAATGAATGTCGATGTCGATTCGATCAGCGTGCGGTGTGATCCGACGCTCGACTTGGACAAGGGCATGTTGGGATCAACGGGGAATCTATCATACCCTCTTTTTTTTGTTTTGTTTGGTTACGCACATGTACACATGGACGGTATATGAAAAACATGAACATGAGCATCGAGAATCGAAAATTGAAAATTGGCAAGCCCGATTTCACCAAAGTGGGCGATACCATGTCGTGTTCACTTGTCGGAATCAGAATCAGAATCATCCACTGAACACGAACGTGAAGACGAACCACGGACACAGGAGCAGGAGCAAGAATGCCATGGACGTCGACGTCCCTCGGAAATTCAAAACATACACGTCGGTCGTTTTCGTGAATGGAGACGAGGCGGTTTGACTGTCACTTCTTGGCCTTGGTCGGATGCGCGTGTTGCTGCGCTCCTGGCGACGTTCCGAGGAACGACCAAACGCGCCCGTGTGTGCGGTCGGATAACGCTGTCAATAATGGTTATACTGGTGAGTTTCATCGTTCAACATCGGTGGAGCCGGTACGTGGGGTAGACAAACACGGTCGGAACAGATGTTCTGCCTGGTGACCCATCCGTTCATCGGAAATGGTCGGTTTTTCATCTCCTCCACTACCAGATCCGAGGTATCAAGAGGTCATTATCCTCTGACTTGTCTTTTCTCGTCCGGTTTATTCCGTTGGCACTGCTGCCCCTCTAGTGGCGCCTAGACTCTTGGAGCGTGCTCTGCAGGGTCTTGTATTTGTGTGCGCACGCTCAGAGCGAATGGCAAATCACTCCGAAATGAACAACATCCCACGCGATCCATCCATTATCGTTCTAGAACGGCAGACAAATAACATGAACCCGTTAATGAAGACCCTCGCAGATGTAGATGGTGGCAGAGAGACGGCTTCTTATCAGTGATAGGGATAGGCGAACGTGCACCAGGACCCTGCATTTTTTCTCTCTCCTCTTGACGAGAACGTCCGTTCGATCGGTCTTGGTGTCGTCCGCAGGGCATGGTCCATGTGCGAAACGACGAGTGTCAGGATGGGATCAGAAACGTTCTCGTCAATATCTGCGTGGTCAAGATCAAGATTGTCGGAATGACATGTCGGGAAAGAAAAGAAAAGAAAAGAAAAAACATATAGGAGTGGTGGACGGTCCCCGGCGTAGCTGTGCGAGCGACTTGGCAGCAACGTGTAGGTCGCGCGCTGCTTCGTCTCCAGTCTTTTGCGTCTGACCTGTCCATTGCGATGAACTACAGGCCGCCTCACGCCTCGGAGGTTGGAGAAAGTGCAGTGGGAGTGACGCTTCTGAGCGGTTGCTGTTTTACGTACGTGTGTGTGTGTGTGGTGGGCAGGTCGCGTGTCGGTGGCACAAGCGAGTCCGAGGCTTCCCGGAACATGTATTAGGATTACTTTCAGCTGGCGACGAGCATGACATGGCGAGCAGAATCAATTCTGGCCGCATATACGCCGCCGAAATGATGTGCGACGTGGCAGGATGACGTGGAGACGAAGCAAGAACTGTCGAAACGAGATTGTATGAAATGGAGTGAAAGCGGCTCCTTGTGATGTCATGGAGATGTCTGCCTTGTTCGAAGACTCTGCGGGAGGATGTGCGCACTCGCGAAAATGGGCAAAAGGAGGTGGCGAAATGTTTGTGTGCGCATGGCGGGCGCGTGGTGTGTGTACCATGGGGGACACGTGTATCTTTCGTTTCGCAATTCCTTTTGGTGATATCATGACGCCCTACAAGTTGGCTCCTGTTTGATTGTCTCGGAAGCTCCAATGGTGTGTTTTGTGATGACAAACAAGGTGGGGAGTGTGGGGTGCAGACAGATGACGTGTGTGGCTCCCTTGTGCGGCGCACGGTAAGGATGGAAGATGCGGGACACTCTTGGGAGGGGTGTGTGGTGCGTATTGGTTTTGCCTGTCCAACATGCGACGAAGATATGCCAGAATGGGCTGTTTCACTTTCTGAATTACCGTTTACGAGATCCGAGATGGGGAAACCCCACGTTGATGAAGGCATCCGCGTCATAGTGGAGGGCCGACTTCGATCGTTGGCCGAAAGCGCGCACGGTTGAGGTCATAGTTTCCGTATGTGCGTACGATCGAAAGGGGAGGGTTGGTTGGAGGGACTCCGCGCATTTTCGTCCGCCCGATCCACGCGTGTATGACTGGAATGGTTCCAAGACGTCATTGCGGTTGGGGAGACGAGCTTACGTTTGTCAGGTACGAATGGATGCTTGCTGGCAAGATACAGTGAGTGGTATAGAAATAAGGACAGAGTTTGGTGGACAACCCGAGCAAATTACTAGTGCAACGTTTTACTCTGAAAGAATGATGATGCGGGGATACATCCCAACAGCTGATGGTCGAAGTGGGGGAATCGGGCTTGGGGTATGCATATTTTCCAAGGGTGTGGTTCAATTCTGATGATGTGAAATCAGTGTTCCGCTGTAACCAATCGCATCGACTGCTTACCTTGCGAGGGGACGGGGAAAGGCAGTGCATGGTCCGCGCGCAGGTCGAGGGGCAGGAACAACAACTACCCTAAGCCGCCAGTCTGATCCGAGTTGCTTTGGCAGCTGAACACTGGATGAATCCAAAAATGAGCGACATTCCCACTGCCATGAGGCGGAAGTGACCTGGCACGCTTCTTCCGCATGCCACCGATTCGATTTTTTGTGGATTTTTTTGCGCTTAGCTGGCCAAGTCTAAAAGAATGGCGAACCGACGTAAACCAGAGACCGAGTGTCGAGTAAAATACCGTTTTTTTTTTGGTGTGTGTGCGGTGTCCGTGTGCGGATGACTGGTTGGTTGAGTCTCACACGAAGCGTTCCTTGCCCACTCTTCTCACCTCGCCGCTCTTTTTGTCCACCACCGTCGTCGGCGCTCTCCCCCGCCGTTGCTCGTCGCCACGATGAGCCATCCACAACAGCGCCAGCGCTCTGCTCGCCTGAGTCGTCCTCAGCAACCCTCGTACCCCTTCCAACAACCACACGCTCAGCAGATGTCGCCACCTCCTCCCACCTCCCCTCCGCCTGGCTCATATTACGGCCAGCCTCCCCTCAGTCCTCGCTCTGGCCATCCCAACATCACATTTCAGAGTACAGAGCGTGGCGACAGGCAGGGCATTCTAGACGCTCCCCGTCAACGAACAGTCCCATCTCCGTACCAAAACCAATTCTCTCCGCCGCGCCCAGACGTAGAGTCAGCCGATTTTTTAGACCAAGCCAGGATAGGAAGGAAGAAGAGTCTTGTCAGACCTGATAGAGAAAAGATCGAACCTGGCCATCGCCAATGGCATTATCGTTCTCGTGTCGAGCAGATGGCAGACGAGGCCAGAGTAGGTGTTCAACCCTCCAGTACGTCATCTCTCGATGGAAAAGAATAGCACCATTCATCTAATCATTGCCCATGATCTAGCCACTGGCAACTATCCCCAGAGACTTCGCCGTGGTAAATCATTGCTCGCCCGCGAGGAGGATGTCCAGGAATCGGGCATCGCTCTTTTCAAACGTGGTGCTACTCTCCGCCGAAAACGGCCCCAGTCCACGCTATCCACCGCTCCATTAACTGTACCAGACGGCTCTTCCCGAAGGTGCCTTGATGGCATCGGTCCCGGTCCAAAGGATTGTTGGTTCATATACTCTTACATCATCACATGTTGGATCCCGTCTTTTCTGCTTAGCGCTTGTGGTGGGTAACGTGTCTTTACTGGGCAACAAAGTCTCACCAACGCCACCAGGTATTCGTACCCCAGAACAGCAGCGTGCATGGAGGGAAAAAATGGGTTTGCTCAGCATCATCTTTGCCGAAATGGCTGCCGTTGGTTTCATCACATTCGGCTTCACCGAGACCGTCTGTGGGACCCCTCCCAATCGATTCCACCAGGGTCAAATTAGCAACGGCTCAGTCATCATTCATGGTTACGCTTACGACTTCACAAATTTCAAGCACCCTGCCGTCGGAGAATTCAATGGGAACACCAACCCACTCATATCGGGTGGCTGGAATCTTGCGTCCAACGACGCAAGCTTTTTGTTCCAGAACGTCAATGAAGGCTGCTTGGGTTACATCACCGAGGCGAGTGGGTCACCCATCAACGGCACTGGACAGACACCGGATTGGTACTTTCCATGCAACGTCTTCAATCCACAGTCCAGTACAGTTAACTCGTCCGACTACGGAAGCAGCACCAACTGCCATGTATCTTCCCAGGCCAGACAAGAATTCTCCAGCATGAAACCTCTTGGACAGGTTTACTACACCTGGGATGACGTCACTGCAACGAACCGTAACCTGGCAGTATTTGAATCGTGAGATCTTTTACTTGTCTCCCTGCTGAGGCTGACCTCTTGGTATAGCACGGTGCTCGACCTTAATCTACTTAATGCGCTAAGCACTACTTATGTCCAGTACCCGTCTCTGTTCGATGAAATGAAGACGCCTCAAGGTATCTACAATGGCAAAGATATCACCATGGCCTTCGTGCGTACTGGTGACCTCAAGCTTGGTAAATGTCTCCAAGACATTGTCGCCGTTGGCTTCGTCGACACAAATAGCATCGGTTGCGTTGCTTCCGAGGTCGTCCTCTACCTCTCCCTCATCTTCATCGTTGGTGTCGTCGTCATTCGCTTCGCTATGGCCGTCTTGTTCTCGTGGTTCTACTCTTGGAAACTCGGCAATTTCCCTCGGGAAACCTACCAACAACGGATGCAACGCTCCGAAGAGATTGAGGCATGGTCTAATGACATCTACCGCCCTGCACCAAGCCAGTACCGCCCCAATGTTTTGAAAGGTGGCATCCGCACCGGGAAGAGCAACAAGCGTTCAGTACTCCCCTCTATTTCCCGTTTCACTCCTGTCGAGAATGCTCCAAAGGGCCCGAACCCTCGGCCCGCGACGGCCTACGGCCTGCTTGATGTACCGAACAAGCGTGGTACTTCATACTTGACACCAAGAGTCCCTGGAAAGGGGTCACCTCCTGACTCGCCTGCGTACCGTTTCTCGAGGAGCACGGCGTCAGTCGCTGAATCGTCGACGCGTGGATTTTCCGCTCGCTCATCATTCATAGACACTCCGTGTCCTTTCCCCCTTCACAACGTCGTTCTTCAACCTCCTCCCGACTATGAACCATTCAACTTCCCCCTTGTCCACACTATCTGTCTTGTCACTGCATACTCCGAGTCTATAGAAGGTCTACGGACCACGATCGATTCGCTCGCCACCACGGATTATCCCAACAGCCACAAACTTATTCTAGTCATCGCGGATGGTATGGTCAAGGGTGCAGGAAATGCACTCGCAACGCCCGACATTTGTTTGTCCATGATGAAGGACTTTATCATCTCCCCCGACGAAGTTCAACCTCACTCGTATGTCGCTATTGCGGATGGTCATAAACGACACAATATGGCCAAGGTCTATGCGGGTTTCTATGACTATGACGATTCCACGGTCGAGCGTTCAAAGCAGCAACGCGTCCCGATGATCCTTGTCGCCAAGGTTGGCAACCCATTCGAGGCCAACGAAGCGAAACCTGGAAACCGCGGTAAACGTGATTCTCAGATCGTTTTGATGGCATTCCTTCAAAAGGTCATGTTCGACGAGCGTATGACGACATTCGAGTATGAGTTCTTCAATTCGATATGGAGGGCAACAGGTGTCAGTCCTGATCGGTATGAGCTAGTGCTCTGTGTGGATGCCGATACAAAGGTGTTCCCCGACTCGCTGACGCGCATGGTTTCGTGTATGGTTGTGGACTTCGAGATTATGGGGATTTGCGGTGAGACCAAGGTCGCGAACAAAACCGACAACTTTGTTACCATGATGCAAGGTGAGCATATGTTAGATTCACTATACGCTAACTAACATCCCGTGTGCCAAGTTTTTGAGTATTACATCTCGCACCACTTGACCAAGGCGTTCGAAGCTATGTTTGGTGGTGTTACTTGTTTACCGGGTTGTTTCAGCATGTACAGGATCAAAGTTCCTAAAGGCGACAGTGGCTATTGGGTCCCTGTGTTGGCCAACCCAGACATCGTGGAGCATTATTCGGAAAACGTGGTCGACACGCTACACAAGAAGAATCTCCTCCTCCTTGGCGAAGATCGGTACCTCACTACCCTACTGCTCAAGACCTTCCCTCGACGAAAGAACGTGTTCTGTCCCCAAGCAGTTTGTAAAACCATCGTTCCCGATTCTTTTCGCGTTCTCTTGTCGCAGCGTCGCCGTTGGATTAACTCGACCGTCCACAATTTGTTCGAGCTCGTCCTCGTCCGCGATCTCTGCGGCACATTCTGCTTTTCGATGCAGTTTGTCGTTGGAATGGAGTTACTGGGTACACTAGTCTTGCCGGCTGCCATCAGTTTTACGCTCTACCTGATCATTATCTCCATCATCCCCGGTGGTCCTGATACGACCATTCCGCTCATTCTATTGGCATTCGTTCTCGGACTTCCAGGTCTTCTGATCGTCGTCACGTCACGCAAGGTCGCATACCTCGGATGGATGATTATTTATCTTCTCTCTCTCCCAGTTTGGAACGGTCTCCTCCCCGCCTATGCGTTCTGGCACTTTGACGACTTTTCCTGGGGTCAGACACGTCGGGTCGCTGGCGATAAGGGTGGTGATCACGGCGACAAGGAGGGTGAATTCGATTCCTCTCATATCGTCATGAAGCGATGGGTCGAGTTTGAGCGAGAACGTCGCTGGAAGAGCGGTGTACAGTCGCGTGACTCAACCGTAGAGAAGAGGTGAGTGCACGTCCATTCGACCCGCAGCTGGCTAACCCCTGTGCCACTAGCAACAGATATTCAGTAGGGTCGACATCTGACATCAACCACCCCAACGGAGGTCCTGAATCGTCTACTTCGGAGTCCTCACCCTCGGCTCCTTATAGTGCAAGGCAACGGCACGATAGCAACACTGGCCCATTGGTGCTCCCCGCTCCACTGTCTACAAACCGGATGCTCGCGTCTGCTGGTTCCGGGTCATCGGTCGGTATTTCTCGCTCGAGCGAAGACATTACCTACGCTTCGGACATGGCCTCGATTTCCAACCAGCGTTTGATTCCCAGTGCTCAAGATCAATACAGCGACGTCTACTCTGACTCGTCCGTACCGCGTTTCCCCCAATTTGACGCTCAAGTTGCCCGTACAGCCGGAACCAACGGTGGCGTTCTTCGCAACGCTACCATATCAAGTCACTACCCAGGCGAGACGCAGAACGACTTCCGAGTTCTTGAATCGCAAGCGGTTGCCTATGATGACCAGTATGGAAGTTATATCGGCGACCCAGAAGAGTCTCTACCACAAATACCCAATCCACGGCAATCACGTGGGGTAAGCTTGTCGGACAATGGTCCGGTGCCTGGTCCAGATGGTGTGCGCAGAGTTGCGAGACCGGTGGCAAGACGACCAACATCACAAGCACCTCAGAACCGATACTCTCGCACATCAACGGCGTTCAACCTGCCACCAGGTGCCGCAGCACCGCAACCCGGAGGGCACTAAATTCAGATGGACGTTTGGACACTCGAGCGAGAACAATTATCTTGTGACTATACCATACGCTATAGCGATGCTTGTTGGACTGGACGACGCTACTCCTTGTGTGTTATATGGTACCGGACGACTTTGGCATCTTCATTCTCGTTTTTCCATTGACACTCTTTTCACACGTTACAACCTCGACTTTTTCGTTCTTTTTCATTAGCCCTAACTTAATACCTCGCCAAGTATGGCGGTCCGCATCCACGCTGCAGTCTTCTTAAATCCGAACCCGATGCTTCATCCTACACGCGCTCAACAGACTTTTTTTTTCCTTATTTCTTGGTTCACATTGGCTTTTTTTTCTTTTGATTTATTTCCTGGCGTTTACGTCATAGTATTGACATGAACTGTACGGTACTTTTAGGTATGCCAATGGATTGGTGATGGAATGACAGATGTGACTTGACTTTTACTTGACAGCTGGACTGTCGACGGGGTGATGCATAGCCTGGCCGTTGACGCAACACGTATCATGTTGCAGACATGATATAAGTATCCGAGCGGATGTTGACCAAGTGGCAAGGGGAGGGCTATTCCAGTAAGGATAATCGGGAGACAAGGGGGCTTGAACTCGACGCTCTGACGAGCGCCTCGCGATCATGAGGAGAGAACGAGTGGAGTAGGTGGACACTGTACGTGTCTCTGATCAAGATTCGTTGGATAGACAGTGTCTACGATCCTACATACTTGATCGTCGTTGAGCTCCCGTCGACACAGACAGTTGTGGAGTTGAGACAAGGTCCGCCAAAACTGCGAGAGCGAAGAAAAGGCTAGAGATGACGGCGGCGTCGAAGTGCATGGCGAAACGAACATAATGGTCCTGATGAGTCTGATGCTTTCATGCGCGCTGCAGGTTAGCCTATTGCAATGCAATTGCGAGCGTGTCAACAGAGACCCTCGGTTTGATTTCGCCGAGCCGCATCGGGTAGTATCGTTTTGAACCGGCTTTATATCACGATCGGCGATTGATTCAGCCCAAGCTTCAATTTGTAGAAGACGTACAGATTCTAATCGGCCAAGAGTCAAGACCGACGGCGCATAGCAATTCCATTTCGACCTTTTCAAAAGAAAATAAGCTTCGAGCTCGACAGCGTTCACCGTGCTTGTTTGATTGATGCGCCACTCGTAGCCAACGGCTCCAGCGGCAGATCCTTCTCGGACGTGTTTGCGGTGGCCCCGCAGCAACTATAATCCACTTTCCTGCCAAAATCGTCACCTGGCAGTGTTTACATCGTGGGATCTGTCGAGGTTGACCCCCTTTGGTATAGCTTCATTGGCCTACCCAGTACCTGTCATGATGACCGTTTGATCAAATGAAGACAACGAAAGACGTGTACCACGGCAAAGATAGTACCATGTTCATCGATACCAATAGCGTCGGTTGCGCTGCTTCCAAGGACATCCTCTACCTCTCTTCCGTCATCATGATCGTTGGTGTCGTCTTTATTCGTGTCGCCATAGCCGTCCTGTTTTGATGGTTCTACTCGTGGACACTCGGAAATTGCCCTCGGACTCACCCATGTCCAATACAACCGTCTCTGAGGAGATCGGCGAAAACGCGCACGGCAACCCAGCTGGTAGTGTCAGAGCATTGAAGTGGTTGTTTGGCCGTGTTAGGATCCAAAGGTAGTCCTTTGTCCTTACCTGACAACCAGCAATGGCCGCCATTTATCGCACCCAGTCGGCTGGCCGCACTGACAAACGCCCGCTGCGTCATCTTCGAAACGGTACCCCATATTTTTGCAGGCGTCTTCCATGGTCACGTCGCAAAGGCACAGAGAGCGGATAGAAAGCGCACGCGAGGCACTGAGGATTTAATAATGCGCCCGCAAAAAGCAAAAGACGACGGTCATGCCTCGCGTCTAGATCAACGTCGTCGGACGCAAAAGAGACGATAATCATCAGTCTAACACGTACCGCATCGCCGGGGCTGTCGTACGTACGAACAAGGAACCGTGACGTCAAGCCCCATGTAGGAGTACGCCCTGTCAATGTCGCGATCACCGCATGACGATCGATTCCCCCGTGTCGACATTATTCTGTCACGCAGTCCAAGCGATCGTGCGGCTGACGGCTCCAAAGAGGAGTTGACATGTCGGCGCCTTCAGGTGACTTTGCAATGGCAGCTCGTGCTGCTCGGCTATCCTGCCAACGCCACTGTAGACAAGTGATGCGTCGAAAAAGAGACCTTTGCACGCGTGTCGAGCACAGCGCGTGCGTTGTTGGCCCTGTCGTCGTACGTGGACTGTCAATAGCGTCCAATCGAAGCGGATGCGTCGCGGTCAATAACAAAACACACGAAGCGCGCGAGATACGGGACATGACCCATTTGAAACGTCTGCACCTTGGACCTGATGCTCGGGCGCATCGGGCCCGGGTTCACACCACGCTCAGGACATTGCGTTACACCCACACGTCCGACGCTCTGGACCTCGACTCGGAAATGACGCGCGCGTGCCTTTTGGAATGAGGAAGGGATCGTAATCGGCGATGTCGTCCCTGGTACATACTGTACCCGGATAATGTCCGCACTGCAGGTACCTGTCAGACCCGGACTCGGGAACCATGTGTAATACTGTAACCATCTAGGCCCAGGGGCCTCGGGGTTCGGTTCACCGATCGCATCGCGCACCGTTCAGGTCGATCAAACACTGCCAGTGGGAAACGCGTTGTCATACGTCGGTGCCTCACGACATATACTCCCAGGCAAAGAAACAAAACTATGGAAATGGAAATAAATATGCTTGTCGACGTACATTCCTCGTTTGTACCAAAAGAATGGGAAAGAAAAAAGAACGTTGATCAACGTGTATAAAATGCTAGAAAACGAGGTGCTGATCCAAGTCAAAGAGTGAGCGAATGAACACAGACGATGGAGGTAGAATACAAAAAAAGTATGCTTGAGCGAGCCCAAAACGAACGGTAGCCGTCCCAAAACGATGCTAAGAGTGCACTAGTCTCATGTTTGCCACGTCAGAAAATAAAGGAAAGAGATCATGATAGGAAGAATAAAAAAAGAGCAAGCGAACGAGTCAATGAGAAAATAAGGAAAGGGAGCGTAAAATAATGCTGCAAGAGATTAGAAGAAATAGGATTAGTAGGGAGAGGCTGTGGTGCCAGCGTCGTTGCGGCAAGATTTATCTACAGGGGTCAGCCGAGAACCGAGTTGCAGAAAGGGAAGTTTGGTCTGCAATGAGAGGTTACCGGCCGCTCTTCCAGCTCGACGGTGGTGCCGCTCGACTCCGTACTGCGCTTTTCCCGGGCGTTCTCGACGTTGACGATGGAGGTGAAACGCCGGTCCTGGCGCGAGGTCTTGGATTACCACCATACGCGCTCGCGGCACTACTGGGGCCACCGTTCCCAACGCCGCTCAAGTGAGAAGACTCCCCGTAGACACTCCGCGCGCCCCAGCCTCCACCACCTCTATACTCGCTCTGTGAGCTGCTGATGCCACCATAGACCGAGGTAGCAACACCCGGAAAGGCCACAGAGCTTCTTGCCCATTGGTTGGGAGGCATGAGCATACCCATGTTCATGCCCATCATACCCATTGGGGCCATGCCCCCGCCCATACCGCCATACACGCTCCCCCCACTCCCTCCACCGTACACGCTCCCACCGCTCCCACCGCCATACACGCTCCCACCACTTCCTCCGCCATACACAGAGCCGCCGCTCCCAAACCCGACATTCGAGCTGCGTTCCCACTCTTCGCCCGCCATTTGCATCGCGTGCTGGGCAACAGCCATTTGGTATGCTTGTTTCGCGACCAGAAGGGCACGCTGGTGTGCAGCAAGGAACGCAGGATCATTGCTCAACTGAGGTGGAGCCATCGGCATGCCAGTGGGCATCGGCTGCTGCCAAGCTTGCCAGCCAGGCATCATCCCATGACCCCCACTCTCCATCGTCACATTGATCGTTGGATTGCGACCACGCGGGTTCACGTCCTCGTCAAAGTCCTCATTCACCAGCGGTCCACGGCTATTGACGATTTTGCCAAGCTAAGCAGCCACGCGATTAGAACGATGAGATCAGACGAAAACGTCAGACCAACCTCGATCGCAGCCTTGGCCTCGCTGCGTCTCCGTTCTCGTGTTCTCTGCTCGTTCGTGAGACCCGCCTTTGCCCGCTCTCGACTGATGCGCGGTGGATCTTCAAACGTCACGCTCGGCTGCTTGGTATGCCCACGAACTTTCAGCGTAGAGCTCACGTCACTGGCGTCATCCTTTGACCGTACACCAATGTCACTGCCATCGCGAGGGGTGAACGGCGCGCGTCCGCTACTCGAATCACCGGTAGAACTCCCCGCAGGACTATCCCCTCGGACGGAGCGGTTACCTGCAAAGGGACGCCGAGGCATCAAGGATGGTTGGAATCCATGGGAGGGCATTTTATTGGACGTGACAGGTACACGCGAAGTGGGCGGTGCCTGCGAACGACTCTCGGAAGCGTTGACCGCGGAGTTGGAGCGATGGCGACCGGGTTTGTAGTCTTCCTTGACCGAAGGGGAGTCGGGAATTGAATGAATAAGAGGCACAGGCGGGATGCGAGAGGAACTTCGCGACGTGGAGGAATGTGCGGCTGAAGCGACAGAGATTGCGTCTGACTTGTCATTCTGAACAGGGGTTTTCATCAGCGCTGGGGCACGATGTCGAGCGCCTATTTCAGGCTGAGTGGGAAGGGCGGTGTTTGAGTGTGATTGCGATAGGGGTGAAAGCGATGCTGATGTCTCGGCAGTACTTTGCCTGTGAGGAGGTCTGGAAAGCACGGTAAACGATGTAGGAGGTTCTCGTTCCCGAATGGGAGTAGGCATAATACGATCAGAGGGTTTGGCAGTTCCAGAGGATTGTTCCTCCGCTTTATCTAGGGTGCCGACTAGGCGTATAGCATTCATGAGATCGTCATCGTTATCAGGTCCCTCGGATTTCGCAAGGGAAGTCACGTCACTACTAGATTTGCGATAGTGCGTGGCTATAGCTGGTTTATTAGTTGGCATGCCATTATGCTTGCTGACGGATGGAGATATGGGCGGCGAAGTCGAGGAAGAAAGCGCAAGTACCGCGGGGATAGAGAACGGCTGGTCCTTCTCACCGCCTTTTTCCTTGCCGTTCACGTTCAGATTTTTAACCGAGTCCTCATGCCGCAAGATAGGCGTTATCAGTGGAGGGCCACCCGCCAGAGAATTGATATCAATGAGGGGCTTTGCAGGCATGCGAGGTCGGCTACTGGACGTATTAGACGCCGAGCTACCAGGACGTCGTGGGGCAAGCAAGTCGGACAGAGGCATGTCTTCTGAGTCGGTGTATTCAGAGTCAGTCGACTCGTCAGAATCGTCTTTTAACTTGGGCGGCAGGGGTCTAGATTGTGCTGGAAGGGGATTGAAGGGGGGAAGGAAAAGTTATTAACCTAAATTTAACCCAGGGTGGAGGTGCCTTACTGTGCGAGCTAGAAGAAGTTGAATTGGCTGCTGTCAAGATCGACGCCTTACGGGCTGCTGCAGTCGGCGTCAGGGCACTCGTCGAAACAGAAGCCCGTGTGCGAGTGTAAAGCGCCTGATTCGTCAGAGATAGTGCTGATTTGGAGAATTGTGGGGATTCTTGATCGATGGGGGTAGTTGCAGGACTATTTCCGGCATCCGAACGAGCACGAACGCCGTCTGCACGAGTTATTGTGCGTTTCCGGAGGGGTTTCGGCACGGGCTCTCCATCGCTATCTACCTCTTCATCTTCGTCTTCTTCGGAATCGGAATCATCCGAAGATGTATCGGCAGAGGAACCGGGCCGAAGGCTTGGCATCGGTGCAGCAGCAACGTTCTTGTGCAGTTGTGGCTGGTCGGTTCCCGAGACGACCGAAACGGTCGATGCACGTTTCCTGCCATTACCATCTACGCGGAGAGTATCCGCGGTGGATGGAGGACGGAACGAAGGAACGGGGGAATTTGCCCGACTGCGAGCTTGTGCTTCCCTGAAAGCTGCAATGGACATCCTTTGGGAAGCATCGGACGCGACGCTACCGCCTCTTGGTCGCGGACGGACTGGGGGGAGGAGTGAATCCGACGATGTGATTGGCAGCTTTTCAGGGGGAGAGTCTGCACCAACGTGGCGAAAGGACTTGAGATTGAACGAGGAAGTGTCGTCAAGGGGAGGACTGGTGGGAGATACAGATGAGACGGAGGAAGGGGGTGGAGGGGGCTTTGACTTTGTGCGCTCTCTGGCCCAGGAGAGTAGACCGGGAGACTTTTTGTGTGGATGAGATTCGGTACGGAAGTCGGAGGAAGAAAGTCTAGGGTGGGTATCGGGATGAACATGACTGGATGACTGATTTGGAAGAGAATGGACAGAGTGATGAGAATCGTTGCTGTAAACGCCAAAGAGAGAAGCCTTGCGAGGAGGAGCAAGGTCGTGACCGGGATCCGAGGTGACGCTTGATATGCGGGGTGATGCTGCATCGTTGAGAGAGACGACGGCTTGTGGAGAGTCCCTCGAGTTTGGCTGTGCTAGCTGCAGCTTGCGACGAAAGGGAAGCTTGAGCTTGCTAGAGGAAGCCGCCGCGGGTAGGTTGTATATGGGTGGCGGGGGTGGGAGAGACTTGTCAGGGAAGACATAGTCGCCGTCTGCGGAATCCCTGTTGGTAGCAGAAGAGGCAGAAGAGTCGGTCGGAGCGTTCTTTCGCTTGTGGAAAAGACCTCCAAGAAGAGGCATGGAAAGAGACAAGGTCAACGGGACGAAACGAGCTCGTTTAACAGCTCGTGTTCAATTTACAATTTACATGGATAACCCCTTATTAGGAATACGAGTTGCCATATCAGGACATATCTCGCCATCACGGTTCCTTGCTGATCCCAAGTACAAAAAGCGTGGATCGACTACGACATGGAGGTGCAAAAGATTCACTGACAGGGGGATTCGTTGTAACCTGTTGGAGTTGATCCAACTCATTATACAGCGGGACTTGCCAAAAGGCATTGAGAACTAGAATAAGGTTGGTCTAGTCAACTGCGCAGAGCTTAGCCAGATCAAGACACGAGGCATGACGTCGCCTTGCTTCTTTGGCCCGCTACGATTGAGGTGACAAAGTGAAACCAGCATCGACTCGGTTCCGACTGATCACAGTCGATTGAATGTCGTCGTCGTACGTCGGGTTGAAGGCAGTCGGAAGTATTTCCCTTTTTGGGATGGAGTCATACGACCGTCGTTCACCTCCACAGAAAAAAAGAGTCTCAGCGTTTCACTTGCACGACCTTTACGACCAGCTCAGGCGCTTTATTAGTCGGATCGACGTCCTCGTTACATTTCTGTACGACAATCCGAGCCCTGTCATCGACTCATCCGCTACCCAATGCCGTCCAATTTCTTCTCCAAGCTCGTCAAGAACGCACAGGCACCGCAGACCCCGACTACGACTAGTCGCGCTTCGAGCGAGGAACATGCATCCTCACCACCTTCATTGACGTCGAGTCGTCCTCACTCTCAGCCAACTTCACACCCTCCTTCTCCTCAACGCCCCGCTGGACCGTACAGTGACGCCATCTCATCCAGTTCCACCGGAAGCGTGAAAATCGGTGTCATTCCCCCATCTCCTCGTCCGACCGACTCAGACCTTTCTGTCCACGTCCCCCATAAGTCGTCCATTGAACAAGTCCACCAAGCATCACTACAGCACAGGCGCGTACGCTCCCAAGAAAGGCATATTCCTGACAGGCACGAGATCTCGCTTGCCGCGCGTCCGACGGGTGACATAACACACCTCATGGACGAAACCGAGCTTACACCTACTCCTGGGCGTCAGGCTCCTGACTGGGTTTCGTCCCACTCCTCCATCTCACCTACCCCATCTTATCGTCAACTCTCTCCTGCATCCTCCACGGGGAACCTCAAAGGCTTTGTCGACAAGCACGGCACGCGCTCCCATACGCTGCAAACACCCGGCAAGACTGTCAAGGAAAAACCTTCCAAGCGTTCAATGCGCGGTTTAACACAGCCTCCGCCTCCCCTAAACGACATCTCGCGCGACGTCCAACCTCAAGCTGGTCGCCACGAGGACCCTCTCATTTCAGCGCCGAATATAATTGTCGAGTCTCCGCCGACATTTACATCCCAGAAAGCCCAGTCACAAGAGCACTTCGGGGTGGTGAGCGACGGCGACACCAAGTCTTACCGCTCTGCGACGAGTTCGAGCTCGAAGAAGAACAAGAGTAGACCTTCAAAGACGGGTGGCGTAGCATTCGGAGCTTCCATGTCTCAGACACCTCTTGTACCACCTTTGTCTCCTCTCCCTCCCCCTGTTCTCGCATCAAAGTCGTCACTCTCTGTCAACGGCACCAAACCAGATGCTACCCCAACACGGACGTACGCAGCAACACCGATGCGTGCTCCAGGCTCTCCAAATGTCTCTCGGAGCAGGAGTGATTTCTCGGATGGAGATGCGTACGCTTCAAGTGGAGACGATTCAGGTTCGTCGTCTGATGAACTAGACTTGAACGAACGGGATATTCCGGTCACTGGATTCGCTGTTGCCAGTAACAAGCGAAACGCCGATTTTCATGAACTCTTTCCCAATATTCCCGAAGGAGACTATCTTATTGAAGGTAACACCTATCCCTGTTGTGAGACGCTGGACTCTGAACGTACGACTCAGATTATGGTTGTGCGCTACAACGGGAGATTTTAATTCAAGGTCGATTATACATCTCTGAGAATCACATTTGCTTCCATGCCAATATTTTTGGTTGGATCACCGACGTACGTGTCTATGCTGGGTGAGGTGCATCGCAGTCTGATCCCTGTACGACAGCTTTCTATTCCAATTTATGAGATTACTGGACTGGAGAAGAAGATGACTGCTTTCGTCATTCCGAACGCCATACAAATCACGACCCGCCAAGCTAAATATACGTTTGCGTCCTTCCTTTCCCGGGATACGACCTATGATGTCATCAACAACATCTGGCGGCTTGCACGACCAGATGATGCCTTTGAGCTGCCAGACAGTCGCAATGCGTCTACCCGCGACATGGCTTCTTTGGCCACGAGCGTCTCGGAGGTGTCTGGGAAAGAGAGTGCTATGACTGGGGCTGACAAGGTGACGGACTGCGTGTGCTCAAAAACCGGTGGTCACCTCAATGAATTGGCACTCGAGACTGTTTTGCCCGGCACGCCCGAGAGAATATATAACCTCATGTTTGCGAGCGGGTTCATAAAAGACTTTATGAAGGTGGATCAAAAGCTTATCGGTACGTACTCGAGCATCAACTGTCTCCTTTGCTCTAAATTTGTCGTTCAGATGTCCAAATTTCGGATTGGGCACCTGTCGACCAAACGTCCAAGTTGCTTCAGCGCAACATGTCTTATGTCAAGCCACTCAATAACAGCGTCGGTCCTAGACAGACCAAGTGCGAGATTCACGACGAGGCTGTGCATTGCGACTTTGAGGACAGTGTGGTGATGGTGACGAGTACCAGAACGCCGGACGTCCCGAGCGGCGGCGTGTTCGTCGTCAAGACGCGAACGTGTCTCATGTGGGCGAGTTCTATCTCGACGCGTGTGGTCGTCACGACGCAAGTAGAATGGACAGGGAGGAGTTTCATCAAGGGTAATCTCTGAGCGTCGTTGATTAAACTCGTTATACTGACCGAGTCTGCAGGTCTGATCGAAAAGTCGGCGATTGAGGGGCAAAAGGTGTATCATTCTGATTTGGACAAGGCGATGCGGTTGTACATTCAGGAGCACCAGGCAGAATTTGTTCCGGAAGGCCTTGATCTTGCTGCGGTTGCGCCCGTCGAACCCATCACGCCGCTCGTCGAAGCCAATGGAGGTCCGGAAGCGACTCTATCGGCGCTCGAAGCCCGTAAAGCACGGGAACACGATCGAAATCGACGTGGGATGCAGTGGGCGTACGACACGCTCGAGGGTGCGTACTCCGTCGCGGAGCGATCCACCAAGGGTGCGCTCGAGCTCGTCAAGGAAGCATGGGAGCAGTCTTCTTCGACGACGATTCTGTGGTTCGTGATCGTGTTGTTGGTGTTTAGTAATATGTGGACGTTGATGTTGGTTGGACATCGGGAGGAGGTGGGGAGGCGGAAGGAGATGAGGCGGGCTGAGGAGAAGGAGCGGTGGTTGCAGGGTGTGGTTGCGGGCGTGTGGGAGGAGTTGGGGGCAGAGCGGGCGAGGGCTGGTGGGGGTGTGTCGGTGCCGTTGGCGTCGGTGCCGGTGGGGGATGTCCAGGCGGAGATGGCGAGTATAATCAAGGTGTTGGATGGGGTGGAGCAGAGGGTACGTGCGATTCGGGACAGTTTGGCGGGGTTGAGTTGAGGGGCATGCAAAGTGTATTTATCAGACTATAGTATATAGAACTGGCTGGTTTGAACCACGATCATCAACGCTCATGGCATGGTACGAGGCGCTCGCCAATGCGCTGCAAAACGAAGACCAAGCAGGCGAGTACAGAACCATCTGTCCCATATCAGCCTCCTCATCTCACCTAGTCATGCAATTCGCCACGCTCGAAGCAAACAGACCCCGCGTGCGCTCGCTCATCCACCGGGGGTTCATCACCGCGTCCGCCCTACCCGCCCTCCCACTCATCCTCGCCACGACCGACATCCGAACGCCCAAGGTGACGCAACTCGCGACCCACGACGTCATCGAGGCGGTGTACTGGACGCCAAGCACCCGAGAGCAGTTCCGGATCCTCGGACGTGCCTCGATCGTGCCTGCGCCGGGGTACACGGGGCCCTACCCCGCACCGGGTCCGCACGGCGGCGTGGTGTACGACGCGCTCGCACGGGAGGGATTCGATTGGGAAGCTCGGCGCGTGGCGGTGTTTGATAAGATGAGTGGGTCGATGAAGGCGACGTGGTGTCGGCCTGTGCCTGGGACGCCGCTCGAGGAGGTCAGGGAGGGGTCGTGGCCGGAGAGGTTGCCCAAGTTGGGGGAGCCGGAGGGAGAGGAGAAGTGGTGGTTGAGGGTGGCGTTGAGCAATTTTGCGTTGGTGGTGGTGGAGCCGATCGAGGTGGATTATGTGGAACTTGGGGTGGTGCCGAATAGGAGGACGAGGTGTGAGAGGGAGGAGGGGGGGTTCAAGGAGACGCGGGTCGTACCGTAGTCGCTACGGATGAGATATCTAGCATCAACCTCATGTCCGGAAAAAAGGACGAACAGAGAGCGCGCCTTGTTCTGCACTGACGACTGTTCCAAGCTCTAGAACGAACGCGTACGTTGGTCCACGAACCTCTTGACTTCACCATCACCTCTTGGTCCTTGGATCCATTACCAATTTCAAACCCCGAGAATCCTTACCACCGACGTCGACGAAAGCCTTCACCGCACAAGTCCAAACACCAAAGTTGACCGTGACTCGACTCCAAGTTTAATAAAGGTCCATGACTGGCCCTGTCGATGTGACCGCGCCGGCGGCTTCACCAAAACGTTCCACGCTTACGTTGAACATGCTTCAATCTACGCGGGGCAACCCAGGCCCTATCCTCGTATTTCGTAAACTTCAACCAATTTGGACTCTCCTGTCCAATCCCAGGGAACTGGTTGACGTATGGAACCAATGTATAGCATGTGCGTCTCTAACTCTATTTCCCCACCGTCGTATGGTCCTGAAAGTCGATCTTCTCTAGGTCACTATGGACTTTGGAAGGGAACCATTCATCATCGCGATATCAGTCCTACGAACCTGATGTACTATCGGAAGGATGGCAAGGTGATGGGTGTGGTGACCGACTTCAACCTCTCAACTCTGGCAGGCTCAGAGCACGAGTTCGGCAATAAGCAGACTGGAACCACACCATTCATGGCGATCGAGCTCCTGGGTGAAAACGGCCAGAATGGCTCTGTCACCCATGTGTATCTCCATGAAGTCGAATCACTTATCTGGTCATTCGCTTGGATTTCCTGCCAGTGCAAGGAAGATGGTAGCCTCCGCAAAGGATTCTTACGTCAATTGGGCAACGTTGATCCGATCCAATGTGCCAAGGAGAAATCACTTGTTCTGTACTCAGTTCCTGAAATTGATGATGAAGTTGACAAGGATCTCAAGATTCTCACCATGTGTTTCCTCATTTTTCTTCAAAGCAAACTCAATTTTTTCCGCAGCATCAAGACAAAGTTGCGAGCTGCTCGTTTACGGCTCGACCAGATGCAACGTGACAACCAAGCTACATCTGAGCTCAAGGAGAGAATCGCGAAGCTCCAAGCCGAGCTGGATATGGCCACTGATGATGATATGTTTAGGGACTTTGGGGAGGTGAGTTGTATGGCAGATGTTGAGGATGAGGTGAAGTGGGCATCCCTATTGGGCTCCAGGTTGGTTTAGAGTCCAGAACATACTTGGCTTTGTCATTTGTGCCTGCTTATGTCTTTACCACAAAAAAAACAATAGAAACTTGCTCAAATAAAGTATATTGCCGTCAGCTGACCTACTATGCCAGGATCTGCAACGCAGGCTACTAGGCATCCCGGTTCCAGCAGAGATGGGCACTGCCAAGGTATGTGGGATGGTTTAGATCGTATGAATCATTTGCCAGGCTCGACAAACGCCAGGGTTAACGCTCGGGGATACTGCCCACGGAGCCACCCATGGTACCAGCGAGCCCAAGAGTGCCACGAACCTCAAGAAGAATCAGTAGACGGTATGCTCGAACCCGCTCTTAATTTCGTGGTATTGAACTTGCATCCGATCGAGCACCTTCCTGAGGTCCACCTTGAGAGCCGAAGGGTGCTTCGTTGATGTCGTGGACACGCTGTTCGACGTGTCGTTTCAGCGTCACTCACCGTACGCAATGAATTCCATCACGTACCTAAATAGCCCTTTCAAACGGATAGGTTTAAAGTCCTTGTTCATATGGGAAGTATCCCTAAAGCTCTCGTCCCGAGAATCAGATGTCTCGTGCTCCAAGTCTCCTCGACTTCCTCGGTACGCCCGAAGATATCGGCTGACTGGCATTGGTCTGTTTACTATCCCGTATCCTGTCAACGGTCGTCGATGCTGGCCCATCGACCCACCAACACTCGGGAGCAAGGTACCACCCGTGCTACTTTGTCGCTCATGACGTATCACCCGGCCCTGGGGATCCAAGATCGTCGCCGCACGCCGATGCGTATGCGAGAATGGCTGACTCTGGCTCACAACGAGTGGCGGCGGCGAAAACGCGCTCTGCCGCCGACTCTCCGGCTTTGCACTACTCTTCTTGTTAAACACGTCGACCGTATTTGACCACTTCTCCGTGTCCATGTCCGTTGCAGTCTTGAGCGATGCACCTCCTACGACCATTGTCCGTTTAACAATGCTTCCCACCGTCTCTGCGCGTGACGCCGCCCAACAATGTCCCAAACCGCTTGACCAGCGTTGCACCCGCCAAGAGCGGCCCATCATGGAAAACCTTCTCCTTGGCCAGCGTAAACGCACCAAACTCGGGACCAGACCAGCCGTATGTGGAACTTGCATGGCCTCTGCCTGATTTTTCAGTCCCCCCAAACACCCCACCCAAATGGTAGTCCAACGCCGCGCGCCCTTGGTTGTCCTTGGAACGTCCCAGTCGTAGGCGACGCCGTAGCGGGTGCTGCATCATAAGACATACCAGAGTAGTGTGATGTCTCTGGTGCTGGCATAGTTGGCCCAGGCGGAGGTTGGCGTAGCCAGTGAAGGTTGCTCGGTGGTCTGAGATGGCGCCTTGACGCCATATGCGTTCGACATGCCAGCCTCGTCGATGGCGAGAGCGTTGAGGGTGGCACCAGATTGAATGGATATCTGAGAACTGGCAAAGCGGCCGGGACCATACACGCGTTCGCGCTCGAACTTCTTCCGAGCGAGGTAATACATTGTGGCAGTCCCGAGATTCGCTCGGTCGGATGTCTCGAGTTTCGTTAGACTGCCATCGGATGACCGGCCCGAAGGAAGGTGGTCCAAGGTTACGTATATGCCTTTGAAGACACCCCTACACACTTCCAAAAGGTAGCCTCGAAAACCTCGAACGAACGCAGTGACCGGTGACCGTCGGAATGACATACCGTAATCACCCGCCGCAGCGCGCCGGCGACTAAAGATATCTCTCTTAGTTCATTACCCTGTGCTGCCTATTGCTCTTCCGATGTTCTTCTCAGGACCTGACCGTCTCTGAACACACCACCATTCGCACCATGGGGGGCTTGTTTTTCAGGCAGTTTGCAGCTCTCTTCTGGAAGAACTGGATGGTCCTGTCCAAACACAAACTCGTCAGTCTCCGCGGGCGGTCGACGTCGTACGGTGTCTGATGCTTCACCCAGCTGAACCTGCTACGCTGCGTCCTGCTTCCAATCGCTTACGGAGGTATTCTCCAGTCTGCTCTCGTCCTGGACCTCGTTGATATCCCTCGCAGTCTTTCTTGCCATCGCTCAGTCCTTTCTCGAGAAGCCGAACAATGTGTGTCCCGTCCCCCTGAATATTTATCTTTCTAATCGTATCACAGTATGGCCTAGGGACGCCTGCTCCGATTCTCAACTTCACCACCCAATTCGACGGCTCTCTGGCCCTCGTGTGGGCTGATGGGACAAATGGCACTGGGAAACCATCCGCAAGGGACATCATGGCGCATATAACCAGCGGTTTTGATAATCACCAAATGAATGCCGTCAAACAGGTGGCCACGCCCGCAGATATACCCTCCAATTGCCCACAAAACTTCAACCTGATCTCAGAGTGTTACGCCGGTATCGCGTTCAACTACTTGCCCGTGTCTCCCACAGATACCACCCCCATAAACTATACGATAAGCGCCGATGGGGGTCTCATATATGTCAACGTGTACAGTCACACGAGTGATTTCGAAACACGAATCTTGCCACTTCAGTTAGCCATAGACGAGGTATCGTTGGGGTCCATATCATGTACCTCTTGGTATTTGACCCGTTGTGCCAGGCATTTATCGCTCTCAGAGCAGGGCAGTCCATCCCGACTCCTTTAGAATGGCCATACACTCAGGAGACGAATCAACAACAATCCACGAACACGAGATTGAGTCTGTCTGTACCACTCCCCATCCTATTCCTTGTTGACCTCCTTTTCAGGTTACATCAGGGGCATCAGGAGTCTGCTCGTCATTCCTCTGTACGTCTTTACCATATGCATATGTACTGTCCATAGCACTCACCCCTGTACTAGTTTCGTCTGCTATATAGGCATCGCATACCAGCTCCCTGGCGCATTCGCCGGAGAGCGGGCTAATCTGTTGACTAGTCACATGAAGGCAATGGGACTCCTCGATTCAGCTAGGATAACGTAGGCACATCCGCTACTACAACGGTGGCATCATCCGCTTCATCATTCTTCACAGATCATGGCATATTAGCCTATCCCTTGCTTACCTTCCAGCTTGGATCATCGTGGCGTTGATATGGCATTACAAAATTTTCGCAGAGACTAATGGTGGTCTAGTTCTCGCGGTGCACCTTCTACTTGGTTTCTCCCTTGCAAGCTGGTCTTTCTTTGTAGCTGGCCCCTTTGGGAACAGTCCCCAACTCGCTGCGGTGGTAACTACATTCTTGTCCGTCCTGTTCGCAATTCTTGCACTGGTGTTCTCTCGTGCAACCACTGGAGCTGCTACAATATTCACTCTTATCTTCCCTCCCGGATATTATATCTTCGCCACCCGTGCGATGTGTGGTTACGAGAATCACCTCATGCCAACGAACCTCCTCAAGCCTGACCCAGACAACCACCTTACCCTTCTCCCAATCATGATTGCTTGCATTGTAAGCTCGTCGTCGCCTTCCTAGATCATTTTTTCACGTTCCTAGATTAGTGTGTTCCTGTGGCCCTTCCTGGGAGCGCTACTCGAGAGGCGTCTCTATGATCCAAGGAACCCGTCGGGTGGATTTTGGACGTGTTTCCGCAGGCGAAAACAGGAGGATCTTCCTCCACATCCCGGTGGGACAGCAATCTCCGTTAAGAACCTCCGTAAGACGTTCGCTTCATCCAGGTTCGGTCGTGAGAAGGGACCCGTCACTGCCATTTCCGACCTTTCTCTGGACATCCCCAAGTATGGTATCTTTGTCTTGCTAGGATCTAACGGGCGAGTCCATGTCAAATGTGTCGGGCGATTGTTCTAATGGCAGATTGTTAGTGCTGGAAAGTCGACCTCGCTGTCTATCATTGCAAACCTCATAGGGCGAAGCTCAGGCTCCATCACCTTTGAGGGTGGAGTGCAACATCCTCCACGTGGTACGCTCGGGATCGTACCTCAGAAGAATGTTCTATTCCCCGACCTCACGTGTTACCAAACTCTTCGTGTCTGGCGGGCCATCAAGTATTCCTCGCATTCCACGAGCGGAGACGACGATTACGAGCAATTGCTGCGTGATTGTGACCTGGGAAAGAAGATCCATTCGAATGCCAATACGCTTTCCGGGGGACAGAAGAGGAAGCTTCAGCTGGCCGTCGGACTGATTGGTGGATCGAAGATCGTTCTCGTTGACGAGTGCACGTCTGGGGTCGATCCTCTGTCGCGTCGCGCACTGTGGAGAACGCTGACATCAGTCAAGCACGACAGAACGATCGTGTTCACGACACATTTCCTCGACGAAGCGGATCTTCTTGCTGACCACATCGCGATCCTGGCTGCCCCCGGAAAACTGGTCGCTGAGGGATCACCCGTTGCACTCAAGACGAACCTTGGGCAGGGCTATAGTATTCAGGTGACGTTCGACTTCAAGGACTCGGATGAAAAGGAACCTTTGAGCTCATGCTTGGAGGTCCTGGATCGCGTTCGAGAATTTGCACCGCGATGCACGGTATCACAGTCATCCCCTACCCATGCCGCGTACCACCTCAAGTCCAAGGACCCGATGGTGGTCGAGAAAGTGCTTCAGATGCTTGGCGATGAAGCTCGAGACCATAATATCACGTCCGTTGACGTACTGGGAACTTCGATCGAGGACATCTTCCTCGATTTGATGGAATCTGAGGCCCGAGTCCGCACGCCAGACAATGGCGAAAAGACAACGCATTCCACGGAAAGCGCTCCGGCTCCCACTATCCCAGACCCCTTGCGAGCATCTTCATCTCCTCCCCCACTTATCCTTGCGGATGGTCGCGCGCGGTCACCGTTTAGTCAAGCGTTGACGATATTCTACAAGCGAATGCTCATTGCACGGCGAAGTTGGCTTACGCCCATGCTTGCTGTTCTTATCGCCGTTTGCGGTGCCTGCATACCCTTATTCTACTTGTCAGGTCGAACTCCGTCGTGCGCAGTCAAGTTTCGGAACGAGACTGTCATCCCCCTTTACTGGCCAGACTCGCCCATCAGCTTCCTCGATTTCACACTTGGTGCTACTAGAATACTGGAGTCACCGCCTGATATCACAACGACACTTGGTCGATCAGCCGCATTCATATTGACGCAAAACGTCCCCGATAATGCCACGTTTGTCTCCACGATCCAACAGGATTATCTCAGCATCCCCATCGGTGGTATATCCATTGACACGCAGACAGGCGACGCGTTGGTTGCTTGGGATGCAACTCCACCTCCGGGTTTGACAGGTCCGACGTTACTGAACCTGGCTACGAACATCCTTTACAACCGTGCGTTGAATGCGTCGGGCGACACGGCGGGTACACCCAGTATCATCATGGCCAACTATGCAAGCTTCCCACCCATTTCAGGGGGGACGCTTGTAGATCTGAAGTGGATCGGATTCTTTGGGGCTGCCATGGTAGGATTCTGATCCTCAGTTATTTCCCATCTGTTGAGACATGTTTCCAAGGCCGTGTATCCTGCATTCTTCTCGCTGTATGTGTCGCGGGAACGGCGATCGTCTGTCCAAGCGATGCAGCTGTCGAATGGTTTATCAGACCCGATCGGTCTTTGGCTCGGTCATTTGCTCTGGGACTCTATCTTTGGCGTCATAATCGCCACGATCATCATCATCATTTTCGCCACCGTTTCTAACCAGTTCTATGGGCTTGGCCTATTCGTAAGTCGCCGTTTCTCGCCCCCGTTTATTGTTGCTCACTATACCTTCTCAGTGGGTTGTCCTTGTACTATACGGCATAGTTGGCGCACTGTTTTCGTATTGCTTTTCCCTCTTCACGTCATCCCCTCTTGCAGCATTCGCGGCCGTCGCCGGATATCAGTCTATCATGTTTATTGTAAGTGAAAACGCGAGATGGGGTAAGAGAGGCAGGCTGAGTCGTTTTCAGCTATACGTGGCTGGCTACCTTCTCACCCTGACGTACGCGAAGACCTCGCAAGCAACCCAGATAATCACAACCATCCGTAAGCTAGTGTTCTGAACGTGACATCGACTTTTGACAGAAGTTTTCGCCAGATTTCACACTATCGATCCTTTCGCCCGTTGCCAGCGTGGTACGTGTCTTGGACGATCGTTTCAATACGTGATGTTGAATTCGCAGGACAGTTGCGTTCCGCTTTTGTGTCGGTCAATCTGTTCTCGCTCCTTTGCAATGGTTCCGCACAGATCACGACGTCCACGTTGGGAGACATCATGCGATACGGTGGGCCAATCGCATATCTCTTTGTATACGGCTTTGTCCTCCTCGGTATTCTTGTCTGGGCCGACTCCGGGTCTATTGTTCCACGCCGTTTCTTGAAGACACACGACCAACCAGTACGACTCGACGAGAACCTCACCGCCACTGAAATGTCGGGGCAGGACGTCATGAGGGAAGCCAAGGCAGTCGTACAATCAAGCGACGCGTTACGTGTCCTTCATGTCACCAAGTCGTTTGATGGGAACAGAGCCGTGGACGATGTCTCCTTTGGGGTCCCCAAGGACGTTATATTCGCCATGCTCGGGCCGAACGGGGCGGGCAAGACGACGACGTTCAACATGATTCGTACGTGGACTCTATGCTCTATCCGATGTCCCTACTGACAGCTTGTGAACCCAAAGGCGGCGATGTCGTCCCTGACACAGGGGATGTCAAGATCAAGGGCGTCTCTGTCGTCAACTCTCCCCGGAACGCGCGTCTCGCACTGGGCGTCTGCCCCCAGTTTACCGCCATCGACGCCCAGCTGACCGTCCGAGAACACCTTGTGATATACGGATGCCTCAAGGGACTCGCACGTGGCGCTGAACTCGACGCCAACGTTGAGTCATTGATGGTTGCCACCTCGCTGCACATTTATGCGAGCCGATTGGCCAGTCAGCTGTCGGGTGGAAATCAACGCAAACTGGCGCTCGCCATTGCGCTCATCGGTAGGTCTCGTTCGCGCTCAATGTCTTCTTAAACTGACGCGTTCCCTACGAGGTAATCCTTCTGTCGTGCTCATCGACGAGTTCTCCACCGGGATCGACGCCAAGATCAAAAGAGATATGTGGAGCACGTTGAGGAACGTGGCCATTGGGAAAGCGGTCGTGATCACGACGCGTGCGTTGGTGTTTTCATCTACGTATCCTCTTTGACACCGTCTTGCCCTTTAGACTCGATGGAAGAAGCGTCCGCACTCGCGAACAAGGTCGGCATTATATCCAAAAAGATGCTTGGTACGTCCGTCCACGTCCTCTTTCTCGTCCCCACTCACCTCCGCACGCAGCCATCGGCACCACCGAGGAGCTCGCGGCGCGGTATGCCATGTATCAAGTCCACTTTTCGTGTCGCACGCGCGAGGACGCGGTGAGAGCCCAGGTGCTCATGAGCCGTATCCCAGGCGCCCGTCTCGCCGACGACGTCGCAACGCGCTTCCAAGTGCCCATCCACGCGGGCGTCGACGCCGAGCACGGGCACGACGCGGACGGTGGCATGTCACTCGCCCGCCTCTTCCACGTCCTCGCGTCGCAAGGCGATTTTCAAGACTATACGGTCGAAAAGGCCACGCTCGAAAACGTGTTTTTGGACGTGATTCGACGGAACGACGTGTTGGAGGAAGATAGCGAGGCTCGAACACGACGACGACGGTGTAGACTTGGGTGGTAGAACGGCATATAGCCGTATTTTTTATGTGTTTGGGCTTCAGGGACTCTGGTTGGATTTGGGACTGGTAGAACTGCGTAGCGTACGTGTGTGTGGAGCGTTTAGGGACATTTGGGACATTTGACGTTCTGATATAGTAGTTTGTAGACGTGGACCGATGACGGACCTTGTTACGGAGGCATCTGATCGACCGACGCGTCCTCATAGCAGCGGTTTATCATTGCCACGGGACGAGATCTTGAACTCGACGGCGACGCATCAATCAACGAAAAAAAGATAAATTCTACCATTGCATGGATGGCAGAAATAAACCTATCCGTTGCTCCACCAGCGCCATCCGAGATCGGCACCCATCGCCCTTCCACATTTGCGTCTGGGAAGATACGCTTGATGCGACGTGACGAAGGGAAACGTGGTGAAGACTCTTGAGACGGGGCGTCGATCGTATGGGAACCAGCCACAGTCTTGCACCACTCGAGAATAAGAAGTTCTCGACGACGACGACGTCTGGACTTTGGTAAGTAAACGTTATTACCGTAGAATAGAAGTACTTTATTTGTTAAGCGTTCAGGGACTCTGGTTTGGACGCTGGTTAATGTGTATTCCATAGCACTCGATGAGACTTGGACATGGACATGTAGCAGTGGTCCTCATTGTTGCTCCGATTGTTCTTGCAACACCGCTGGTACACTGCAGACAGATGCCATCACCTGTAGCCTGCAGCCTTCAAGTGATAGGTACTGTTTTGACAAGTCTTTTTTTGCACATCCTATGGTAGGCAATACATCTGCGTGATATCACTCACACGAGCGTAGGAAAAGGTGGATGTTGTATGCATAGGTACAAGGCGGTGATGAAGGAAACTAAAAGTCCACGCTTCCAACTGACTCGGGTTGTGTACAGTTGGGTAAAACCCACAGATTTTCCGGGCTCAGTGCTGGCCCTAGCCTGAATGGGGAAAAGGTGAGCTGTGATGGCGCGCTGGGTCCTCGTAGTCAGCTTGACTGGGTGTTCTGGTGACAAGCGAGAGGGTGACGACGAGAAAGGAAAAACTGCTACGACAGCAAGAAGCGCCACCTCCCTTACTTACAAACCTCGACACAGGCTACTCAGGCAGCATCATCGGTGTTACAACTCAGCCTTGGGTTCATAGTCTGAAAATAGTACGAAAACAGACCCAGCATAGCCTATGAGCTCGAGTGAGTACTAGTATTAGTCATGTGCTTGTTTATTGACGCTAAATTTTTGCAACAGCGCCATGGTCGCTGAATAGACCAACCGCCGTACACCGGCTTCATCGCCTTACATGGGCCGCACCATTCCGTCCAAATACCGATGAACACGACCTGTTGGTTGCCGTTGATTCTGCGATTGGGTGTTGGAATGGGGGATTGTGGGTTTGGGTTTGGTACGTACGACGTCAAGAAATTCTGGAAGGGATATTGATATTCTGCGCCTGGACCTGACCAATATCTTTGATCCTATCAGTCGTTATATAGCATTTCACGTCAAGGGCAAGCTAGGCCGTTCAATTTCCCGCAATCGGATGGCCGACCCGAAGAAACAATGTATGGTCCAGTGCTCAGTGTGTCCCGCACTGGTTCATACGACGTATCTTGAAGTCCCGGTAGTACCAGCACCATCGATGAAGCATCGAAGCTTTGTGAACACAGTTGGTGGTTGACTCAGCGATACCGCATTAAATGAATTGCTCAACCCGCAGCATTTTCGCATCCGCCGCAGTAAGTACTGCCAATGTGTATGCGCCCGCGACCAAAGATATCTCCCCCCCGGCATTCGCCATGCCAATAGTTTTATACCCTGTGTTCTGTACCTTTCGATGTTCTTAAGGCCATAGCTCCACCTCTGAGCACACGACCATTGGCAGCATGGGGGGCTTGTTTTTCAGGCAGTTTGCAGCTCTCTTCTGGAAGAACTGGATTGTCCTGTTCAAACACAAACTCGTGAGTCTTCGCGGGCAGTCTTCACCGTGCCGTGTGTCCGATGCCTCACACAGCTGAACCTGCTGCGCTGCGTCCTGCTTCCAATCGGTTATGGAGGTATTCTCCAGTCTGCTCTCGTCCCCCGACCTTGTTGATATCCCTTGCAGTCTTTCTTTCCGCCGCTCAGACCTTTCTCGAGAAGCCGAACAATGTGTGTCCCGTCCCCCTGAATGTATATTTTCTCTAATCGTGTTACAGTATGGCCTAGGGACGCCTGCTCCGATTCTCGACTTCACCACCCAATTCGACGGCTCTCTGGCCCTCGTGTGGGCTGACGGGACAAATGGCACTGGGAAACCATCCGCAAGCGATATCATGGCGCATATAACCAGCGGGTTTGAGGATTACCAGCTCAAAGCCGTCAAACAGGTGGCCTCGCCCGCAGATATTCCCTCCAATTGCCCACAAAACTTCAAGCTGGTCTCGGAGTGTTACGCCGGTATCGCATTCAACTACTTGCCCGTGTCTCCCACAGATACCAACCCCATAAACTATACGATAAGCGCCGATGGGGGTCTCATATACGTCAACGTGTACAGTCACACCAGCGATTTCGAAACACGAATATTACCACTTCAGTTAGCCATAGACGAGGTATGGTCGGGGTACATTTAATATACCTTGTTGGTGTTGACCCGTCGCGCCAGGCATTTATCGCTCTCAGAGCAGGGCAGTCCATCCCGACTCCTTTAGAATGGCCATACACTCAGGAGACGAATCAACAACAATCCACGAATACGAGATTGAGTCTGTGTTCGCACCACTGCCCACCATATTCCTTGTTGACCTCTTTTTCAGGTTACATCAGGGGCATCAGGAATCTGCTCGTCGTTGCTCTGTACGTGTTTACCGTATGCATATGTACTTCAGTTAGCACTGACTCTTGTACTAGTTTCGTCTGCTATATCGGCATCGTATATCAGCTCCCTGGCGCATTCACCGGAGAGCGAGCTAATTTGTTGACTAGTCACATGAAGGCAATGGGACTCCTCGATTCAGCTAGGATAACGTAGGTGCATCTGCTACTCCAATGGTGGTATTATCAGCTTCATCATGCTTCACAGATCATGGCATATTAGCATATCCCTGGCTTATCTTCCAGCTTGGATTATCGTGGCGTTGATATGGCAATCCACGATTTTCGCAGAGACTAATCTTGGTCTAGTTCTCGCGGTGCACCTTCTACTTGGTTTCTCCCTTGCCAGCTGGTCTTTCTTTATAGCTGCCCCCTTCGGGAAGAGTCCCCAACTCGCTGCGGTGGTATCCACATTCTTGTCCGTCCTGTTCGCAATTCTTGCACTGGTGTTCTCTCGTGCCAGCACTGAAACAGCTACAATATTCACTCTTATCTTCCCTCCCGGATATTATGTCTTCGCCACCCGTGCGATGTGTGGTTACGAGAATCACCTCATGCCAACGAACCTCCTCGAGCCGGACCCAGACAACCACCTGACGCTTCTCCCAATCATGATTGCTTGCATTGTAAGCTCATCGTTGCCTTCCTAAGTCATTTTCTCAGGAGCTTTGCTAGATTAATATATTCCTGTGGCCTTTCCTGGGAACGTTACTCGAGAGACATCTTTATGATGCAAGGGAGCCGTCGGGTGGATTTTGGACACGCTTCCGTAGGCAAAAGCAGGAGGAACTTGCTCCGCATCCCAATGGGACAGCGATCTCCATCAAGAACCTCCGTAAGATGTTCGCTCCCTCCGTGTTTAGTCGTGAGAAGGGACCAGTCACTGCCATTTCCGACCTTTCTCTGGACGTCCCCAAGTATGGTATCTTCGTCTTGCTAGGATCCAATGGGTGAGCTTGTCGGAAATGTGTCAGATGGTTGTTCTAATGGTGGATTGTTAGTGCTGGAAAGTCGACCTCGCTGTCTATCATTGCAAACCTCATGGGGCGAAGCTCTGGCTCGATCACCTTTGATGGTGGGGTGACACGTCCTCCACGTGGCACCCTCGGGATCGTACCTCAGAAGAATGTTCTATTCCCCGACCTGACGTGTTACCAAACTCTTCGTGTCTGGCGGGCCATCAAGTATTCCTCGCATTCCACGAGCGGAGACGACGACTACGAGCAACTGCTGCGTGACTGTGACCTGGGGAAGAAGATCCATTCAAATGCCAATACGCTTTCCGGGGGACAGAAGCGGAAGCTTCAGCTGGCCATCGGACTGATTGGTGGATCGAAGATCGTTCTCGTTGACGAGTGCACATCTGGGGTCGATCCTCTGTCGCGTCGCGCACTGTGGAGAACGCTGACATCGGTGAAGCACGACAGAACGATTGTATTCACGACACATTTCCTCGACGAAGCGGATCTTCTTGCTGACCACATCGCGATCCTGGCTGCACCTGGAAAACTGGTTGCCGAGGGATCGCCCGTTGCGCTCAAGACGAACCTTGGGCAGGGCTATAGTATTCAGGTCACGTTCGATTCCAAGGAGTCGGGTGAAAAGGACCCTTTGAGCTCAAGCTTGGAGGTCCTGGATCGCGTTCGAGAATTTGCTCCACAATGCATGATGTCACATTCATCGCCTACTCATGTCGCGTACCACCTGAAGTCCAAGGACTCGATGGTGGTCGAGAAGGTGCTTCAGATGCTTGGTGATGAAGCTGGAGATAATAACATCACGTCCGTTGACGTACTGGGAACTTCGATCGAGGACATCTTTCTCGATTTGATGGAATCTGAGGTCCGCATGCCAGACGATGACGCAAAGACGACGCATTCCGCAGAAAGTACTTCCATAATCCCAGACACCCTGAGTGCAATCTCATCTCCTCCCCCACTTATCCTTACGGATGGTCGCGCGCGTTCACCGTTTAGTCAAGCGCTGACGATATTCTACAAGCGAATGCTCATTGCACGGCGAAGTTGGCTTACGCCTGTGCTAACTGTTCTTATTGCTGTTTGCGGTGCCTGCACACCTTTGTTCTACTTGTCAGGCCAAGCTCCGTCTTGCACAGTCGAGTTTAAGAACGAGACTGTCATCCCTCTGTATTGGACAAACTCGCCCATCGCCTTACTCGATTTCACACTTGGTGCTAGAATACTGGAGTCACCGCCTAATATCACATCGACACTTGGTCGATTACCCACGTTCATATTGACGCAAAACGTCCCCGATAATGCCACATTTGTCTCCACGGTCCAACAGGATTATCTCAACATGTCCCTCGGTGGTATATCCATCGACACGCAGACAGGTGACGCGTTGGTGGCCTGGGATGCAACTCCACCTCCGGGTTTGGCAGGTCCGACGTTGCTGAACCTGGCTACCAACATTCTTTACAACCGTGCGTTGAATGCGTCGCGCAGAACCCCGGGTGCACCCAGTATCATCAAGGCCAACTATGCAAGCTTCCCACCAATTATAGATACAACGCTTGTAGATCTGAAGTGGATCGGATTCTTTGGGGCTGCCATGGTAGGATTCTGATCCTCAGTTATGTCCTACTTGTTGAGACATGTCTCCAAGGCTGTGTATCCTGCATTCTTCTCGCTGTATGTGTCACGAGAACGGCGATCGTCTGTCCAAGCGATGCAGCTGTCGAATGGTTTATCAGACCCGATTGGTCTTTGGCTCGGTCATTTACTCTGGGACTCTATCTTTGGCGTCATAATCGCCACGATTGTCATCATCATTTTCGCCACCGTTTCTAACCAGTTCTATGGGCTTGGCCTATTCGTAAGTCGCCGTTTCTCGTCCCCGTTTATTGTTGCTCACTGTACCTTGTCAGTGGGTTGTCCTTGTACTATACGGCATAGTTGGCGCACTGTTTTCGTATTGCTTTTCGCTCTTCACGTCATCCCCTCTTACAGCATTCGCGGCCGTCGCCGGATACCAGGTTATTATGTTTATTGTAAGTGAAAACGTGAGATGGGGTAAGGGAGGCAGGCTGAGTCGTTTTCAGTTATACTTGTCCGGCTACCTCCTCACCCTTGCGTACGCGAAGACCTCGCAAGCAACCCAGATAATCACAACGATCCGTAAGCTACTTGTTTTGAACGTGGGGGTGACTTTTGACAGAGAGGTTTCCGCCAGATTTCACGCTATCGATCCTTTCGCCTGTTGCCAGCGTGGTACGTGTCTTGGACGATCGTTTTCAATACGTGGTGCTGAATTCATAGGTCAGTTGCGTTCAGCATTTGTCTCGATCAATCTGTTCTCGCTCCTTTGCGATGGCTCCGCACAAGTCACGACCTCCACATTGGGAGACATCTTGAGATATGGTGGGCCGATTGCATATCTCATTGTTTACGGCTTTGTCCTTCTCGGTATTCTTGTCTGGGCCGACTCCGGGTCTATTGTTCCACGCCGTTTCTTGAAGACACACGAGCAACAAGCACGATCCGACTCGAACCTCACCGCCAATTTGATTTTGAGAGAGGACGTCACGAGGGAAGCAAAGGCAGTTGTACAATCGAGCGACGTGTTACGTGTTCTTCATGTCACCAAGTCGTTTGATGGGAACAGAGTAGTGGACGATGCCTCCTTTGGGGTTTCTAAGGATGTTATATTCGCTATGCTTGGGCCGAACGGGGCGGGCAAAACGACGACGTTCAGCATGATTCGTGCGTGCTTTTTATACTCTTTCCGATGTCCCTACCGACAGCTTGTGACTCCAAAGGCGGCGATGTCGTCCCTGACACGGGGGATGTCAAGATCAAGGGCGTCTCTGTCGTCAACTCTCCCCGGAACGCGCGTCTCGCACTGGGCGTCTGCCCCCAGTTTACCGCCATCGACGCCCAGCTGACCGTCCGAGAACACCTTATGATATACGGCCGTCTCAAAGGACTCGCACGTGGAGCCGAACTCGACGCCAACGTAGAGTCACTGATGGTTGCAACCTCACTGAACATTTATGCGAGCCGATTGGCGAGTCAACTGTCGGGTGGAAATCAACGCAAACTGGCTCTTGCCATTGCGCTCATCGGTAGGTCTCGTTCGCGCTCAACGTATTCTTGACTGACGCATTTCCTTTCTTTTAGGGAATCCTTCTGTCGTACTCATTGACGAGTTCTCCACTGGAATCGATGCGAAGATCAAACGAGATATGTGGGGAACGTTGAGGAACGTTGCAATGGGGAAAGCGGTTGTTATCACTACGCGTGCGTTGCAGGTCGACTTGCCGTTTCTCCTAGTCCCCCTGACATAGTCTTGCCCTTTAGACTCTATGGAAGAAGCGTCCGCGCTCGCGAACAAGGTCGGCATTATATCCAAAAAGATGCTTGGTACGTAGTCCACGTTGCCTTTTTCTGTATTCTTCTCTCATCCTCACTCACTCCGCACGCGTCAAACAGCCATCGGCACCACCGAGGAACTCGCGGCGCGTTATGCCATGTATCAAGTCCACTTTTCGTGTCGCACGCGGGAGGACGCGGTGAGAGCGAAGGTCCTGATGAGTCGTATCCCAGGTGCACGTCTTGCCGATGACGTCGCGACGCGATTCGAAGTGCCAATCCACGAGGGCGGCGTCGACACTGGGAATGAGAATGGGCAGGGTGGCATGTCGCTCGCCCGCCTCTTCCACGTCCTTGCGTCGCAAGGCGATTTTCAAGAATACACGGTCGAAAAGGCAACGCTCGAAAACGTGTTTCTCAATGTGATTCGACAGAACAATGTCTTGGAGGAAGATAGCGTGTCTCGACGACGACGATGTAGACTTTGGTAAAAGTTACCGTAGAACTGCGCGTAGTACTTTATTCAGGGACTCTACTAGGTGGACTTGAGACATGATGTAGATACTGCTTACTGTAGTAATATACTTATTTCATAGACATGAACATGCCAGTGGGCCCTTCGGGCCCTCCTTGCCCGATTTTCGGTTACTATGAATGGGTGGTGCCTGGGGTGACCAGACCGGTCTATGAGGCGAGCCTTTCTTGAAATACACGAGAGGGTGCCTGGACTAACACTCTTGTTCGTCCTCACTGCCGTTGCTTGCAGGCATGCTCATCAATCCAAATGCGCAATATGCATAGTACCCATTGGGAGTCGATCCTGTACACGAATAACGCATGCATATGTCATGAGTTATGGATATACAGAAGCAGCAGTACTACTGGCGTGGGATTGGATGGGCGTTCAACGGGGCTGGCTGGAACTTTGGAGGTGCTCCGAACAAGCTAGAATCGGGGTCGAGGTTGGGCTTGCCGAGCGAGAGCGAGAGCATAAGGCGCTGAGCGATCGGGAGGTTGGAGGTTGACGGTTGCTGGAATAGTAGAGCGAGTCGTAGGGTCGGGATCATAGCGTGCGGTGCGTGTGTCCAGTCTGATATCCCAGCTCAGACTTGCCCTCGATCATGCTGATGCCGCTCCCCTGGCCAAACCCACCAAGGTGACTCTTTTGCTTTCGTTTCCTCTAGTACTTGAGGACATTGCCGCATGGTTCTCATCTGCTCAACGTCTTTACAGGCGCTGGCAGGTGCAGCTTGGATGATGCAAACGGAACGGACAGCAGTGCTACGAAACAAGAATCGTGTCAAGATACTCCCTTCGCAGCACTGCCGCCCGTTCGGGCATACCAACTTGACGCGCCTGCGTGGTGGAGGCGCGCGACCAGTCTTCCCACGTTATCCCCCGTACACCCGAAACCCGACCAAGGCTCGATAAGCCCTGTGGTCGAAGCTTCCCAGAAGTGGAGCCGCGGCGGTGATGCGTGTACGCTTCGCGGCTCCACTTTCTGGGAAACCCAGACGACGTAGCGGGAGGAAGGAGCAGCGAGTGGCCCCTAGTACCAATGCCCAGTATACTAGGGCTGGGTCATTGATCCCAAGCAGGGAAACTGCGGATTGAGGACCCGGACCATTACCTGCTAGACACTGACAGTCTCAAAATCAGACCAGTAGGATGTAATCCTGTCCAGTAAATCACTCAGCAAGTGTACAACAAGTATCACAGAGTGCAACTGTGGCTAGAGGCACACGGAACAACTCAGCACAATGGACAACCACAACTCCCAAAAAAATAATGATGTCAATGAGGAAAATTGACGAAGTAGCGGGATACATCTCGAAAGGGGGTGAAAACAACCAACAGACGAAACTGGTTCGCCCTTGCGATCCTGCCAGTGACAGGTCCAGGAATATCTCCCTTGTTTGAGTATTGCTCTTGCAGCTGGTGCTGGAGGACGAGCCACAAGGTTCTCTAATAATTGTCCTTCGGGTCCACACGGTGAGACCTCTGAGATCTGGGTGTTTGATCCATATGTACACGGGTTGCGACGCTATATCCGCCGCCTCTTTGAAGGACGTGAATGTTCTATATACGTTGCCGCTGTAGTCACTTTAAACCTCTGCTGCTTGCCTATCGTCGAACGATCACTGTCGTGGGGCCCGTCTGTCCCCAGGGCCAGAGAAATGGCCCCATCACCGCTACCTTCCGGTTCTGATACAGGTAAGCAACTCTGTATAGTAGAACCACATTTGCTCAAGATCTTACCTTCGCCACGTCGTACGAACTGAATGCGCCGCTCATCGACAAAAAGTGCGTCGTGGATTCTGTCCGTATCCTCTGCGCTCAGCCCCGATACACCCTTGTCTCTATCGCGAACTACGCCATGTGGCCAATTGATGACCACGTATCCCTTCTTCTGTAGGTCTGTATCAAGGGTGGACCATGGGAGTCGACCTTTGGACAGCTTGAAGCCAATGTCACCTGTAAACATGGCGGTCGATTGATTGGCGTATTTCGTGCAATAACTCAGAGACGACTCACGAAGCATTTCGACAAGTTTTTGTTTGATTTTATCGATCTTGCGAATCCGTTTTGGATCACCATTGGGAGAGGAACGAAAGACTGATGTTGAGGATTCGGTTCTGAAAGCGTGCCTGTAGTGGGTTGGTTAGATTAGACTAAACGTCCCAGGCACGCTTGCCGCTCGTAAGAGAGATCGTGATGATTCATGGACGATACAGAGATACACTGACATCGAGTTATGGTTATGTTCCGCATCCGCCATGCTTTTCATTCCACTCCGTGTAAGTGAAGTATACTGTACACCGTGGAGTAATCTTGAAGGGACGAGATCATGAGAGACACGAAGCCCTTTCGATGTCGCGAGATCAACCTGCAGTACAGATTAATGGTTACACGTGGACAAATGTATGAACATTCGTGCCAATTCACGTAGCCGTATGTCGAATATGCGCTGACACTCATCGAGCCCAAGAGAGAGGTCTGGAATCATGCATTGCAACCTCGCTTCATCAGACGTGGCCGACGTATCTTGGGAGTCGGTACCCGGGTCCTGGGCAAGGGAGTTGAGCAGTGGGTCGAGTGCCAAGGCAGTTGTGGCAAGGTGACTCGACACTGGTGTAACTGCCTTCGGTTTGAAGAGAGTATAAGCTAGGCAAGCTATGACTCACAGATACTTACATCGAGATCGGGAGGCAGTACTCGTCCATTTACAGGAATGTGGGTAAAGTATGGTGGGGGTGGATGGAAGAGGGACAGTTGCGCAAGGTGAATGGCGTTGCGTGGCACATCGAGTTCAGTGAGACTTATCTGCGGGAAATCGATGAGAATGAATGGCAAGTGATGTTATTCCTGATGAGCGTCCTTACTTGACTCTGGACCGATTCCCACCGAGGTACCCGCCATAAATATAACTTCTTGATATCTACCGATGCCACGAGTTCACCAGAGGGAGAGAAAGAAACTGCGGTTACAGCCCCATCATGCTGTAGACGTTGTCCTATGGGATCACCGGTAGTTGCATCCCAAAAACGAACTGTTTTATCCGGGGATGCACTCGCCAGGATGGATCCATCTGGTGAAAGGGAAAGAGAGACTATATATTTTGTGTGACCCGTCCATGGATGTCCGATTTGCTCTCCCGTATCGGAGTTCCAACAGCGAATCGTTTTGTCCCACGAGCAGGAGAAGAGTCTGTTGCCGTCGCGTGACCACAGCGTCCTGTTGATGTAGTCGTCGTGGCATTGTAGTGGACCCAGGATGAGTGCACCAGTCTCGACGTCATACACGCGGATGACACCGTCATGGCCAGTACCACACACGAGTTTGTCGCCGTTTGGAGAGAATGACATGCACGAAATAGCAACATCGCCGACATCGATGCACTGATTGACCCGTCCCCCTTCCATGCTGTAAATCTTTACCACGGTCCAACTGCCAACTGCAATGAATCGATCGTCTGGCGAGATGGCAATCATGGGGGATTCGTCTGAGCAAGTCCATTCCCGGACGAGATTGTGTGATTCGACGTCCCATACTTTGACGCTTCCTTCATCATCACCGCTGATGATCTTTGTGCCATCCCGGGTCGCAGCAAGACTGAATACGCGGGCGTTCTCGTCCTCCATTGATGTCCCTTCTTGCCCGCCGTCTTCCAGGTTCCAGACTTTCACAGTTCCATCCAAAGAGCCAGTAACGACTCGGCATCCGTCAGGGAGGCATGCAAGCCTAAATAAACTGTGACCATCGTGCGCCGAGATAACTAGAAGTGGCCGAGGATCGTTGAGAGATCCTTGTGGTACGGGGCTTGACATGATGTTGCAAGCTGGGTGTCGGGTCGGTGAATTGGAGGAAAAACACCGAACACGTTGTAGGCCTCCGTAGGATAAGGCAAAGAAGACAAGTCAATGCTGTGACTTTGGCGCCCAATGCTGTAGTTTCTTCTCTGTTACTGTGTCGCAGTACAATCCAGCACCGAGCGAGCACCGTGATTTATTCCTGAGTTGTGCGTTCCTCAGCTCCCTCTCCTCTCACATCATCTTGATTGCAATCGCTCGTCGTGTTCCATTCATCCCCAAGCTCAACATCTACTGTCCATCCCCTGTTTCCATCCATCTTGGGGCAACGAGTAAGAGCTCACCAGGACATAGGTGGTACCACTGACAGACCCTGAGACCGAACCCCACCCCGACTCTGGAGGTGAGCGTGATTGCGAATGATGCGAGGGGGGCCGAGGCTGCACCCGAATCGATTGATTGTTGCACCCAAAGTCGATTATGTCTTCAATTTGCTCAAAGGTCTCGCCATGCGACAGGCAGTGGGCGTCATTTCTGATTGGGACCACAGAAGTAGGCGAAAACGCAATGGCACTTGCCATGATGAGCCTGCATAACCCTACTGACGCATTGACAGCATGTTGTACCTATTTCCTATTCGTAAGATTAGGTCAACTTTGTTGTTCGAGTGGGGTGAGTTCAATGATCTGGCGACGGTTTTGAAGGACATGGTTACTTAACATGAACGTGTTAGCTTGCTGGGAATGGCTAACATGGCGCGTCACCCTTAAAGCAAGGGTAGATGATATAGATTGTGAACAAAGGTGACCGGTGACCGGTGACACCGTGACTTGTTGGGTGTCGGTTGGTGTGCTTTTAGGAACGTCGAGTTTATCTAAGTTCGACCACTGCTCGCTCCTTCTTGGTCAGAGTTTATTCGCATGCCCCACTGAATGTCAGGATGTGCCGCTCAAGTGTCTTACAACCGGCGCTATCAGTAAATAAATGTATGGAGTACAACTTCATGAAATGACAAGCGATATCTCTATGAAAAGTGGGATATCGAGGGGACATGGAATGCGATGGACTCCCTATGCCGCCTTTTGTAATGATGTTTGTCATCAGATGGCACAGTACCTTCTGTGGACCCTCCCCGCTTTGCTATCAGCTATGTGTAATGTTCCTCGTCCTCATAGGGTCTGTACGAACTCAAGGTATCAGAAACCGGGGAAGCGGACGGGGCACAGGTGCCCCTTGTACCTAGTTCAGTATGTCCTACATAGGGTAATGCACCCTGAGGGGACAATAATTGATTCAAAAAAAAAAAAAAAAAGGTATCAGAAAGCTGACAAGTGCCGATGACGAGGCGTCAATATTGGTTGAGTGGAGATGACGATCGCTACATACCTGTGCTCATCATCTTCACTATCTAAAGTCTTTGGAAAATCGAGCGCTCGAACCTTGCGCGGGGACTTCGCTAGCGACTCCATCATCCACCCGACTTGACCGTGACCGGATCACGTCATGCAACGGAGGAGACTGTGGGCCATCATTCAAGAGCAGTTGGATGGCGGATTGTATCACCTCTGCGGTGGGGCGCTCCTCCATCGGCGACCAACACTCTTGAATCAAATTCCAGTGCGAATCGTCCATCATTCGAGACATTGGTCGGCCGGGCTTGTGACCCTTCGCCAGCCGTAAAATAACCGCTCCGTCCGTTGAAATTTCCGACCATGGCCGTTTACCTGTCAGCACCTACATGAGCATTAGCGCCAATCTGGAATCTGCATCCAACGAACTTGCCTGAAGGGCGACACAACCAAAGGAGTAGATATCACTCTTGGTTGTCCGCTTGACTGTCTCTTCTGACAAGATTTGCTCCGGTGCACTCCAGCGCAACGCTCCCGGCCGCGCAGTAGACCATTGGAGATAAGCCAATGCTTCGGGTATATTTCCCACCATCGAAGCGTATCCGAAATCAGTTAAGCGAGCAGTGTACTCCGCGTCGAGGAGAACGTTATTCTGTCGTTTGGTTAGATGACAGTAATGCAAATTCCTACTGAAACATACACAGTTCAGGTCACCATGGATAACTGAATAGGAATGTACTATAGTGTGTTATTCCTTTGAACCTTTGGCAATGATAGAAACAACATACGGTACTGCAGCCCGTTGGCAATATCACGGAGCTATCGGGCAAGGTTAGAGGGCGGGAAAGTACACAAAACTGATTGGACACACAAACTGGAGTCTGTGTTCTACACCTAGATTATCGTTATGCCTCTCTAGAAAATAGTGAAGCGATCCATTGTGCATCCATAATGACACCAATGACATTGTACCCTCCATTCCGAACCCGTGTGCAATGCCTAGGAAAGGGACAATATTGTCATGTTCAAGCCTCCTCCATATTCCGAGTTCACGACGGATCATCTGCGAGGTAGTTTAGGTCATACATGTTTGTTGTAATGCATTGAATAGCTACCTTTTCAGATTTACTGCCTGCATTTACGTCTGTGGTGAACGTGAATCGGAATGCCTTCACTGCAACCTGAAGAAATGGTCAATAGAGGGCGAATGGGGTGTACATCACGCCCAGACCTCTATTGGTACTGAGTTGCCAATATAACGACATCTGTACACATCACCAAAACTTCCTACTGCCGAATACTGATCGTTTATTCTGACGATATGGCGGGTTAGATCCATCGCTGCTGGAAATCCGATGCTATCCGAGATTGGTCAAATGTTGATACTACAGCGTATTCGAGTGATATACCGGAGGGCAGACTGTCGTTCCACTCTTGGAAATGAGGTTAAAAGGGATGAGACGGTGCAACGGGACGAAGTGGTAATGGTGGCTACGGAAATTATGAGCGAATAAAAGGACGTCCCTAATGACAAATACTTGCGTATGAAGGAGCGAGACCGCTTAGAATATAGTCAATTCCAGGAAGGGTCGCGGAGGAGCGCTAAGCGAATGATAAGAGGATCATGCATGCAACATTCAGAGCCTGAGTAGCATACCCGAGGTTCCCGCCACAAATATATCTTCTGATCATCTATTGATGCCACGAATTCACCAGAGGGAGAGAAAGAAACTACGGCTACAGCCCCATCATGCTGTAGACGTTGTCCTATGGGATCGCCGGTAGTTGCATCCCAAAAGCGAACTGTCTTATCCAAGGATGCACTCGCAAGGATGGATCCATTTGGTGAAAGAGAGAGAGAGTATATGTCCTCGGAGTGACCTGTCCATGGATGTCCGATTTGCTCCCCCGTATCGGAGTTCCAACAGCGAATCGTTTTGTCCCACGAGCAGGAGAAGAGTCTGTTGCCGTCGCGTGACCACAGCACACATTCGATGTCATAGTTGTGGCCTCGTAGTGGACCCAGGATGAGTGCGCCAGTCTCGACGTCATACACGCAGATGTCATGGCCAGTACCGCACGCGAGTTTATCGCTGTTTGGAGAGAATGACATGCACCGAATTCCAAACTTCACGTCGATGGACTGATGGACTTGTTCCCCTTCCATGCCGTAAATCTCTATGTTATCACGGCCAACCGCGACGAATCGATCATCTGGCGAGATGGCAATCATGGGGGATTCGTATGAGCAAGTCCATTCCCGGACGAGATTGTGTGATTCGACGTCCCATACTTTGACGCTTCCTTCCTCATCACCGCTGATGATCTTTGTGCCATCCCGGGTCGCAGCAAGACTGAACACGCGGGCGTTCTCGTGCTCCATTGATGTCCCTTCTTGCCCGCCCTCTTCCAGGTTCCAGACCTTCACAGTTCCATTCAAAGAGCTAGTGACAACTCGGCGTCCGTCAGGGAGGTATGCGAGGTCCGAGAAATCGCCATCGTCATGTTCCGGGATAACTAGAAGTGGCCGAGGATCATTGAGAGATCCTTGTGGTACGGGACTTGACATGATGTTGCAAGCTAGGTGTCGAGTCGGTGAAATTGCACGGGTGCGTCAACCAGAAAGACTGGGAGGGAAAACACCGAACACGTTGAAGACAAGTCAATGCTGTGACTTTGGCGCCCAATGCTGTGGTTTCTTCACTGGCAAGTTCTGTTATCGCAGTACAATCATTTCTGGATGGCCTTGAGTGACTGAGTCAATCACTGTGTTTCACTCGGCGCTGGCACAATTATCTTCAGACACGTCGCCTGCCTACGAGAAATCCATTTGTCTATTCCTGAGTTGTGCGTTCCTCAGCTCCCTCTCCTCTCACATCATCTTGATTGCAATCGCTCGTCATATTCCATTCATCCCCAAGCTCAACATCTACTGTCCACCCCCTGTTTTCATCCTCAGGTGCGACGAGAAAGAGCTCGCCAGGACATAGGTGGTACCACTGACAGACCCTGTTTTCGTTTTCTGATGTGACGATGTCAACTACAAAGACCTGCATGCTTTTAGAGTCCAGGGCAGCGATTCAGACCTAGGCACTGTCAATATGACATTGCAGTCAACGGGACATGGACGCTGTGGGAAGAGATTCAAGCCATACTCTGCATTCTTGAACGATGGCTTGGCTCGGGTCCCGAACTATCGGGGTACGGTGAGACCTAGTACATACGCATGGTAGCTTCATGTGGCCAGAAACCATGTCAAACGCGTGTTCTTCTACTATATCGCTGTGGTGTATCATCCGAACTTTCATCATTTCTTTTTGTCACAAAACAGGGCTGGAAGAAGAAGGGTTGAACCGCAAAGAAACGATTGGACAATGGACAAATATTAAGCCGGCGCGTAGGTTCTAGAAAAAGGAAAAGGATCGTGATTGTGGATGCGCAGAGTGAGTGGGACGACCAAGCAAAATCAGCAATGCAAACCATGTAGTGACAGAAAAATAGACACAAGTACTTATGTATTATGACCTGGAGCAAAAAGGCGCCGTGTCGTCCTTAAGTAAGAAAGAATGGCCACGGACACTAGCGCAGCAAATCCTCAATGTGAGAAAAAGTGACAATGGAAATATGAAAGAACAAAAATGCGGGTAAGTAATGGGTAATGCATAGAGATAATGGGAAGAAAAGAGCGCGCGCGCGCAAAGATGAAGCTTACACTCGACACGGCGGAGATATGGGAGAAATAGTCAAGTCGCGCAAAGGACCAGCCCTCCACGCGCACGGGGGATGAGGATGACTAGCGTTGCGAAGCAAAGATGGAGAGCATCTTTTCAGCATTCTCTTTGTACTTCTTGAGCTTTTTGCTCTTCAATTTCTCCGGTTCCTCGGTCGTGTGCTTAGGCACCTCGGGTGATGTCGGGTGCGAGGTGGGTTCAGCAGTTTCGCCGTTGGACTGGTCGGACGATTGGCTCTGGTTTCCGACCGATACAGCAGATTCCTTTGACCTCAACGAGGGGGACATAGCCATTGTACTTACAGCTGATACGGATGGTGTTAACAGGCCATTGCTCGAGATAGACGAAATGGTGGTGCTAGCTGCAGCATTCGACGGGGATGTCTTGATCGTGGATGCGCTCTTGGCAGAGAAAGACGAAGGCGGTGATTTCCCTTTGAGGAATTGAGGTGTCTTCCGGAATTTCAGACCAGGCGCGCGACCGCGACGCTTTTCTGAAGGACTAGGGGACTCCACAACTTCCGCTGTCTGCAGATCCGATTCTTTCGAGAGGCCCGAAACCGACCGGCCGGCAATGCGTTGAGATGGTGTAGACGCTTTGCGGAACACGGCCAACCTATATCGGTCCACAACGCCGCGTGCAAAGAGACTCGTGCCCTTGGTGCCATTGCGGTCTTCGCCGTCAGCCTCGATGATGTCCCAATCATCGTCTTCCTCTTTCTCCGTCATATCATCGTCTTCATCAGGACCGTCGGAGAGGAAACGGTCCAAGGCTGGAATACCAGATTTCTCACGGCGGACACGACCGTTCCGAAGAGTAGCCTTTGAGTTGGCGGGAACTTTGGTCGCGACTTTCGGTTTTGCGTCTTTGGCAGGCAAGGGAGGAGCAACTTCGGTGGGCACTTCCACAACGTCATGAGCAGATGGCTCTGGGGTTCGTGGCGTCGACGAAATATCAACAGATGGTGCTGGCTCGACGGTGGCTGTGACATTTTCTGACTCTACGAGTGCCTGTGGGCGTGCTTCCGGCGTCTTAGGTTCAGGCTCGACCACTTGCCCGTCGCTGATAGGAGATTCAGTGACAATCTCCGTCTCCAGAGGGAGCTGAGCGGGACTATCCAACATATCGGTCAGAACCGGGGGCATGTCTTCCTCGTCCGTCTCTTCCTCTCCCGAGTCTCCAGAGCCGTCTTCGTCCTCATCGTCTATAATGACCGAATGGCGACCCTTGAATGAATAGCCATCAAACACGTCTAAACCACTCTCGTCTGGGTGCACCGACGGACTGCGTGAGTGGGATGGTGTTGGGTATGCGTCTTCGCCGTCTCCGGTTTCACCATCAGTGTGATCGCGATCCTGATCGGTATCAACTTGATCTTGATCATTGGGGTCATCTATCACTGGCTCCATATCGAGGAACGTGTCATCAAAGTTCTGGGTATCGCTGGCATTCGAAGGATCGATGGGGGGGATATAGGGGGCTAATAACAAAAAGGGGCAGTGAGCGGGCGAAATCAAACAAAATCGAACGAGACGCCTCACGTATGTAGCGTTTATAGTACACGTGCGACCAATCGCTAAAATGCGCCGAGTCAAAAATGAGCATCACATGGGCATACTTTCTGCTCACATCATGGAGAAATATGGGTGCCGCTTGATCCGAGGTTCGCATATCCTTAATGCAGGATTTCGTTGAAGCAGCTATGTGGAACGCATATAAGGATGCAAGGCTGTCCACAAGGGAGGTATTCACTTACACCCCGTATCAAACTCTTCGTGTCTTGATCCATCGCCCTATCTTCAGGAAATTGCAATTCATCTTGCAGAACCCTGACGTACATATCCGAATGGTTATTCGCCCAGAAAGGCGTCTGCGGTATAGTGTCAGCCCCTCTCGCACAACACGTAAGGAGGCACCAGCCGGTAAACGTACGATTCCTGTCAACATCTCATAAAGCATCGTGCCAAAGCTCCACCAGTCGACCTCATAGCTGTACGGAAGTCCCTGTATAACTTCAGGAGCAAGGTATTCTGCTGTGCCGCAGAATGTGGTCGTGGTGTCAGCAGGGACAACACCCTGCGCAGGCCAACCCGTGGACATGTCTGGGCCCTTCTCGCCTTTCATCCAAGGAGGGGTGGTAGGTTCGCCACCTGGGCCAGCAAAAAATTCTCCGCGAGTTCCGGAAGGTGTAGGCGGTGCTGTGATAGACGTCGCCCGACGGGGAAACTCTTTCGAAAGGCCAAAGTCCGTCAGGACAATATGTCCATCAGCCCCAATTAAGATATTCTCAGGCTTGAGGTCGCGGTAAATGACACCAGCCATGTGGAGGCCTTCCACACCCTCGACAATCTCCGCGGCGTAAAATCGTGCGCGGTCGCGGCCCAGCCTGCCCCAACGTGCAAGCTGCGTGGCAAGATCACCGCCTGGATGGAAGTCCTGTGAAGATTGAAAAGGAACGGCGTGAGTGGCATTGCACTCGATGGCAGTATAAAAAGGGCGTTGATTTACCATGACCAAGAACAAGTTCTCCTTGTCGTGGAAACTCCACCAAAGCTTGACCACGAACGGGTCCTTGGCTTCCTTTGCCATACGCTTCAAGACAGCTTGTTCGGTCAATGTGTGCTGGAGCTCTTGGTGCGCCAGGACGTGACGCTTGGTGATGGCCTTGAGAGCATACATATCCGAGCTCGTCTTGTGTCGCACCAAGAGGACTTTGCCCGCACAACCCTTCCCGAGGACACGCATCATCTCAAAGTCATCAATGGCAACCTTTCGTTGTGTTTTCTTCTTGCGACTGGGATCGGTCGATTGGGAACGTTTCTTGCGCGCACGACGAGCAGTGGTAGATATGGACGACTCGTCACCAGTGGCAGACGATGTACCATCCTGCAACGTTGACGAGGTGTACACCCGCGAAAGTCGGTAGGTCTTGTCAGGATCGGCCGAATGCGAGCGAGGAATCCTCGAAGCGGAGGTATCAGCGACAGGGGTAGGGAAGGTGGTTTCCTCCTCTTCGACAGCACCGTTCGTAACGGCATCCGTATCAATGTGCTGTTCCTGAGCAGCCTTTCCATCGTCGGCTGGGGATTCATCAGGAAGACCATCGTCGGACCTTTCTATCTCGATGACTTGCACTTGTTCTACCATGGACTGCGACGAAGGTGCGGTAGCCTCGACTTCTTCCTCTTCTTTAATATCCGCCTCTCGAAGATCACTTCTACTCAAGTCATTCGAGACGATCTCCCCTTCAACGGTATCGTTTATGCTCTCTATGCCATCCACAATTTCGCTGAGATTAGACGAGCTAACGTTGGTCGAGCTGGGATGTGTGGACACATCTGCCTTTGAGGTGATATGTGCAGCCAGGTCGGAGCGTACGCGTTTAATTGCTCTCTCGGCTCGTACGCTCTGCAGATCGTCGGTGCGCACGTGAACGAAACGTTTCCAAGCACGAGTCTGTCTGAGCGATGGCTCATTGGAAATGGTGGTCAGGTATGAAGCAAGCGCGGTCATTGTGGTATTGGTGGATTTTCCGTTGGAGATGATGCTGGCTGACGATGCAGAAAGGGTCATGAAGGGGTCACCCATCTCCTGCGAGGGTGAGGCTATATGATCTGCGGTCGAGGCTCCAAAGCTGGGGCTGCTTGGTGCCCGCACGGACAGCTGACGATTAACTTTGTTCGTCGAGGGCGACGCGAGGCGCGAGAGGGTATTCAGGAACGTGGATTTGCGCTTCGCGGGCTGTTGTGGGAGAGAGGCGGCGTCAATCGGCAACTTTGGGATTTTGGATGCGGCATCAGAGTCTTCGAGTTTGGCGTGCAACTCAACCACCTCTGTGGCTGTGCGCGTAAGGGTAAGATTATGCGTGGGTGCTGCACAGGGAACGGCGGTGTTAGCCATGGTGTAGGAAGACATGAAACGATAGGCAAGCACAAAAGAATGTCGGATTACAAATGACCATATCAAGACACCCATGAACGTCAAGAGGACGCATACACAGGGCACCGATGGACTCGGAAGCGACATGGACGCGGCTCAAAAAGACGATGGAGCGTACATGTAGGTGCAAGGCGTGTACGGGGGAAATGTGGGTAGAAGGATGCGACTCACTCTTTATGTAAATAGAGTAGGAGCGGGCATCATGTGGCGTCTCTGCGACGCTGATGCTCCAGGGACCTTCCTGCGCATCGATGCGAACGGGAGGTCTTCGCGTGGACCGAGAAGGAACGGCGTCTAGGTTCTTCATACTGCGGACGGAGTTGTTGTGAGGGGCGTGTTGGTTGTGAGGAGAGGAATTGCGTGACTCGAAGAAAGCGAGGTCCGTAATGCTGGAGCGTTCTACCCTAGATTTGCGGTCGTAGTGGTAGCTCCTGGAGGTGTCGACGCTGGCTCTGGCGGAGGGTTCACGGGAACGGAAGGTGTCAACGGATGAACGACCGCGAATTAGATTTACGTCTTTGAAAGAGAGAGCACCGAGGCCTAGAACTGTTTTGAAGTTTTTCTTCGAGAAATGGACGTGCTGGTGAGTGGTGGAGGCACTATGCATGCGAGAATGGGGAATAAAAGGCCTGTATTCTCGCGGGGACACTGACAGTGCCGGACTTGTCGCGGGCTATGTAGGGAGGAGGAGGAAGGAAAGACAGAGGGCGCAGCGCGATGAATTAGGTAGAGCGGAAGTTGATACGGAATGGACAGATTGGACGGTTTTCGCGGACGTGCGGTAGGTGCGTGAAAGCCACGAGTAGCGGAGAAAGATATGGTGATCAGTGAACACCCTGCCTCGAGGCTCAGCTGTGACCACAAATAGCAAGGTGGCTCAAAACTGGACGATCTGCAGTGGGACTGCGCTCGTCGTCGTCGTCGTCGTCGATGGCGTCGGAGAAGTCCACAGCAGAGTCGAGAGAAACAAAAGAAGGTGGTGTGTTGTTTAGGCGGAGACGATTAATATTAGCTGGGGGACACGGACAGACGGACAACCAGCTGCTCGGTCGGACGAGCTCGGCGCTTCCCCCCAAACGTAATACCGTTTCCAACCATGGTTTGTTTGTTTGCTTTTTTTTTCCGTGCTACCAGCTCACTGAGACGTCAACGCACTGGCGGTCTACACTTGCCGTGTCAAGGCTGCGCAGTTGCTGTCCTTCCCATCGAAAAATCATTAATCAGCTGCTACTGTACAGCTTCCCAGCGCATAGGTATAACGCCAAATTAAGCGAGCAGTGAATGGTATTTGGCAAAGTTCGAGTGGGGGATGCTCAGGGCCAGTTGCTCTGATACCATACCCTCCTTGAGAATCGGCAGTCTCACCCCACTTGTACCCCGCTGGTTCGATGCGTACATATCTCGTATCCAGCAAGCAGAGCTTCTCGGTGGCATGGAACCCGGGGATACCCGAAGGAAAAAAAAACCCCTCGATGACCGTGTCAGAGCGCATCGCCGTCCACAGGACTCGGTCTGCTCACGACAAAAGCGTGCAGCGTCCAAGATCGCCGTGAAAGAACGCATGTCTGATGTGACAGATCCATTGAGTAGAACAGTCAAGACATACTTGGATTCGATCCTGTGTATGGCAATTGACTCGTATCGATGAGAACAAATATCGCCCGTACTAGCACGATAGCCCAGTGACCGGGTTTGGGCAATAAAGCCTCATGGAGATGTGCTCCCAGCGAGAGCAACGGTCCTGCATATAAAGGTCAACGGTGTGCCTGGGTCGGGGTAAAAGACACAGCTCCTAGCACCGATGAGAAAGCTCCCCCTCCTGCCAGCACTTACCCTCTTCGACGCTATGCGTTCACGAGCTGTCGGCGATCCCCGAACGAGACGACCCCCCGGGTGTTCCCGAGACTCTGTCGACCCCCCTCCTCCTTCTATACAAGGCAGGACTCCTCTCCCTGGTTGATGACACCACCAGTGCCCCGCCAGAGTGAGAAATCAGACTCAGAACCATATGGCAGGTTCTCGGCACAGATACCAACGTTCGTCCTCGTAATTCGTCAGCATCCCTGGGTTTATTCTTCCAATTTCGTTGTTTCCTGCCATCATCTTGTCATCCGTGTCTTTGCCCAAATTTCCCTCTTCCAGCTCTTCTTCAGACCAAAAAAATCGCTTACAAACGCCTTTTCATTCAGGTCACGTTGACAGACTTGTGTCAGACGACTAAACGACTGTAACTCCCATCCAAACAGTCCAGTTGATAGCGACTTTTTTTTGGTGTCCTTCCCTCGCGAATTTTTCTATCCCCCGGACCGTTTAACCACCGCCCCCACACGATTCGCCATTGGGCCTTCCATCCTAGCGCCAACATTTCTCACCACCTCCGCACCCTCGTACAGACGCTCATCGCTTCAAAAGACGAAACACAATGGTCACCGAACCCACCCTTGAACCGACCGTCATTCGCGAGGAGGAACAAGAGGAAAACGACGACGAGGGGGAAGAGAGCGACATTTATGAGATAGAGGTACTGTTTTGTCCTCAGTCAAGCGCGTGCCAATTTATTCTCCGCCACGGTAGGGCGACGAAGATGGCGAAGCTTTTCAGCCAGAGGAAGACGAGGATGAGGAAGACGAGGGTGACGAAGGCGCTGGTGAAGCCATGCCAGAAAATGTAGGGTTGTACTCGTTCCCATGAAGTGGCGTTCTCATTGTCCTTGCAGATGACCGCTCTCCTTCTAGGCAAGGTATGCTTCTCTATTCCTCTACCACTTTACAATGCTAAATAGAAGCTGTTTTTAGCAAAATGGTACCACACAGATCGAGGAATATGACGACGAGGACGACGAAGAGGACGACGAGTACCATGAAGATGTAGAAGGCACAGCAGAAAACCCCATCGACCTCTCGTCAGTTGTCGCAGGTTCAAAACGAGGCGTAGATGCACTCGTCGAGGAGGATGCATCCGGTGACGAGGATGATGAAGAAGAGGGGGAGACTGTCGCCAAGAAGGCTAAAGTGTAACCTCACACCGTCGAACCATCTTAAGTGGCCTGTCTACACTTCTGTGGTTCATATTACTATTGTTATCTCGGTATTTTGTTGTGTCTTTATAGATCATTATATAGGTAGTCTTGCATGTACGTTGAAAAGTGTATAAGGACTTGATAAATGTATTACATAACGTGCTACGTACATTTTCGAAGAGTAAACGAGGGGTAAACTAACGGTTTTATAGTACACCTGCGCACCGGCAGAAAGTAAGAATACAAGAGAACCCCGCCCACAAATCCACCGGTTGTACGATAAGTAAATCCACTTTCGACTTAGTACCCCCTCCTTTGCTTTTCGACATCAGTCAGAGGGACATACTGATTTGCGTGTCGACGTTCAATGTGTATCATCCGAAATGGAATGAAAGATTCAATATATGATAATTATCAATCGAAAGAAAATGCCCAACGACAGAAAGTCAGTCATCGAGTTCAATGAGCTCAAAGGCACTAGTGTATTGGACACTGACCGTGACATCCATAAGCTCTTTCTTTGTTACCCGGCCATTGGCGTCTTTCTCAACCTGCCAAATGGTTTGGGTGAATGTGCCAACTGGAATGAACATTCTTCCAGGCGATTTAAGCTGCTGGACAAGGGAGTCAGGAAGCTTTGCAGATGCAGCACCGACATGGATAGCATCATAGGGACCTATAAAAAGATAAAGCTGAGGAACAAAGGGTGAACAAAAAGATGGTATATACCAGATGCAGGATAACCTACACAGAGAAGCACGTGGAATCAGTGAACTCGACCTCGGACAAGCAGTGATAGCTCACCTTCTCTTCCATCCCCTGCTACCACGACAATCTTACCCTCGTCCATGGCGGGGCCCAGACCGCCATTGACCAAATTAGATTTAGACCACTCCACAAGCTCGGGTATGTGGTCTATACCGACGACTTTACCCTGAGCTGCCCCGGGTTGAGATGGAGAAACAAGCTGGTGGAGGACGGCACAGAGATAGCCTGAACCGCTACCTACGTCGAGAACGGATGCCCCGGGGTGGAGGAAAGGAAGGAGATTCTCCAAAGCGTGAGCGTGCTGTATATGACAGTAGGTCAGGCTGCGTCAAGGCACAAAGGACTCGACGTACCATGTGGGGTGCAGATATGGTGGCACCATGGCCGATCGGTCTAGGCATAGGTCCGATCGTCAGTGAACGGGACAGAGAAATGAACTTGACATACTGAGGCGCATCCTCGTATGCTTGTGATCTCTTGACGACAAAATTGGTGCGATCTACCCTGGACATCGCCTGAGCGAGTATTAGGGAATCTACATGGTATCAACGCTAGTACAATGAACGAAGGCATACATCGACAACCCGATCCGTCGTAAGGATGCCATGCCTGGAGAGGTTGGTGACGAGTTCAGTGTTGGTGAGTCCTGAGCACCTCCAAGCCATGTTGGGCGACGGTCATGGATCAAGATCAAAAGAGAGACCCGGACTGTTTGGTGTTGTTTATTCCAATTCGTCATTGCCCCTGTTTTTACTCTTGCGATCATAGCCTAGGCAAGCTTCGTCCGTGATGTATGCGCGCACATCCGCCAAGGTACAACCATTCGTCAAATGATTAATGAGTTCCTTGACATGTCCATCACCCAGAAACAACAAGAGTATGTCGCAAAACTCGAAGCCGACATAGACGCATTGCAGAAAAGACTAGGGTAGGTGCATCGCGATGGCCTGACGCTTCTTGTCAACAGTTTTTCAGACAACACGAGAACGCGGAGGAGATCGTCTCGCGACACATCAAGCTACTTCATCGTTACAACGAAGCTAAGGATGCGACACAGGTTTGGAGATTCTTCCATGTGGGCACCTTATTGATACCACTTTTTTTCCTTTGCAAAGATTCTCATCGGAAGGGTACCATGCTTCGGAGGACAAGTCATGCGCATATACTCACCTTTTACTTACAGCTGGCCGCTATCAGGGGAACCACGATTCGTCAAATCCACCAGGACATGGACCTGCTCGACGAAGACGCAAACTAGTTCATTGAGTCCCCAAGTGACTGTTTTCAGTGTATACATACCTTGGTGCCTCTGACCTTGCCCTTCTCGACGTTTGAGTAGCATTTTATTCGACGAGCAACCAATTCGTAGCACATCCTGCCCAAATGTCTACCACCCTCTGCGGGTATTTGTTGTACGCTTCCATATCCTCCCTTGGCCACAGCTGCGTCGGAATGGTAACGTTACCCAAAGTCCCCAGCCCCATGTTTCCATGCTCATTCCAGCCCCATCCCACGACTGAGTTGCCCTCTTGTGAAGAGCTGGACATGACAGCTAGGACATGTTCACTTCCGCAAACAAAGCTCGATAGAGCACGATCTAAAGGTAGGTTCACGGTCGTGTCGACTGTCGAGGGAGACGCCCCGGTGGAACCCCGACCAAGTTGCCCTTGGGCATTATTTCCCGTCGAACGCAAAACGTGCCTGTCACCGTCGATCGTTTGCACATACGTGCCGCGCCATGTACACCCCAGTCTGCAGATGCGCCCCCAACCGAGCGACGGGATCTGACCCTGCTTATTCGACCCAAGGGCGGATAGCCGTCCGGATGCGTGTAAGACGACCGTATGCTGGTTTCCGAGTGCACATGAGATCATGGGATCGTCCTCGGTGTGGATGGGTAGACGAGTGGGGCGAGCAACGCACCGTGCCCCTCCATTTTGCCCGAGTTGTCCATGTCGGGATGCACCCCACCCGACGAGGACGGTCTGAGAATACGGAGACGACCCATCGCTGGTGAAGCGCGTTACGACGAGCTGTGCAACGACGTGACGCGGGCCGGCATGGAGAGAGCGTATACACACCGTTCTGGGTTCAGACGTATCCGAGTCCGGAAAGACATGGTCAAAGTCGACGACCTGCGGCTCGCCGACGGGATCATCACCAGCGATACGGATCCTCGGTGGTCCTGATCCCGACCTGGTTTCGTCTGCTCCCCCTCCGACACCCAACGCCCCAAACTCGTTCGACCCCATGGACAGCAGCACGTCCGAACTGTCGGGACACGCGAGCACAACGTACGTCGTCTCCCACGCAGCAGCGACGCATTTATACGTGTACCCGGGCTTGACATGCGATGCCAGGTCGAGCTTGTGAAACACCGTCCATGGTTCTGATGCATCGCGGGGGTATCCCAGTCCAAGCTGGCCTCTCCTTCCGCCTCCGGCGCCCCATAGTGTAGTGGAGTCACCGAGGTGGTGTAGCAGCAGGACCGTATGGTTGGCCCCGCATGCGACATGCGTGACTCTGGAGGTGAAATCGGGGAGTTGGTTTGGTTTACATCCTGCGAATTGGCATGGCGTGAATGTGTGGGCGTCGTCATAGGAACCGATCCCTAGCTGGCCTTTGGCGTTGGAGCCCGCGGTGAGGAGGATACGATGCGGTTCCATACAGGTCAGTCGAAGTGGTCAACCGGATCTTGCTGCTCCGACTTCCGACCGCACTTGTACCTGCCAGCCTAGATCCACTTTCCCCAGACAATTATTAACATGTTATGTGGTATGGTACATTGGATATATAGTGCGATAGCATCTCGAAACAAGAGAGAAAGAGATTTGTTGAGATAACTGCTCGGAAGTATAATGGCATCTTGGACGAATACTGAATGCGCATCAACGTGTATTTCAAAGCCTAGTTGAACTTGCATCCAGTGATCTTGACTATAAATGACATGAGACGCAGCGAACACGAAATATACAAATATAAAGGCGTACCAGAACCATCAGGCTGCCCAATAGCGCACAACATTTCCACAGGATGGAAGGTCAATGAAGTAAATCTCGGGATATACGGCGATGGCGGTCGTGTTGGATATACAGAAAGGCCAGTAGGAAGGTTGAGCGTGGTCAACGGAGTGAAACTAGTGTTGGAAATCGCATGGATTGTAAGCCGCTGGTGTCTCCAGTTCGTGGGGGTGATCGCGGATGTACTATTTTCAATGTCACCTAACAACAACGTTACGAAGGACATATTGACGCACGTAGCAAAGAGGCCGGTTTGGGGGTGAACATCAAAACATGATGAGCCAGTAGGATGCGGATCCCACGCATGAGCAGCACGGTCGGAGCCTCGAGCATCCCATAAACGGACCTCGCCGGCGAGGCTGCAGATGCTCATTTCTCAATGCTCATTATGAAGAAACACGCCACGTACCTTGCTGAGAGGAATTGTCCTCTAACCTTTGGATGGTACTTGACGTTTTGTACCCACGAGTGATGGTCATGATAAGATCTCACGACGGCATCTTCCTCCTCAAGACGACGATCAAACATTTTGACAACACCATCTGCGAAGCCAGCAATAAATGTCGACGACGAGCCATTATCAGAGACTATGGAGGTGACAGGACTCTCTGAATTGGTTTCCAAGTCCTAGAATGGTTCGTCAACAAAGTACATGCTTGATCGAACGCAACTCTCACCAGAACTTGTGATTCTGTATGTGCATCCCAAACTCTGATAATTCTCGAATCACCACCCACGAGGAGGGATCCTCCGCATTGTTTCCAATCCGTGATGAGGCCACTTCCTCTCCGAATGTTGATTAACTCGGTCAGACCTCGTAAAGAGCTGACCATCTGTAATGGCCCTTGATCCAAAGTCGGATCGTAATTACGATACAGGCGCACAATTCCATCGGCTGTAGAGACGCTTCAACAAGGCGGGCAGATCGAGAAAAACAACGACAACGGACCTGAACCTGCCATGATGATGCCGCCTACATCTTGGTTGATGATATGTAACGACGTGATACCCGTTCCTCTGGGATTTCCATTACAGAAGTAGTTCAACCGCTTCCGTTGTGACCAATCCCAAACGCTAGAGTACGGTGAACGACGAATTATTACGGGAAGCGCATGGAACAGACCTGATCATGTCCGTATCATTTGCGATGACGAGATGAGGATCGTATGCGTGCAGGGTCATACAAAGTGGGTTGCTGCTGACTTGTATATTGGCCACTGGTCGATCCCATCGAGAACTCTCTGTGTAACCATGTCAATCGAATGGGACGTACAATGCGATCAAGCACTCACCCGCCAAAGGTGCCTGCAACTGTGTTTCTGCAATGACATGCTCATTGCGTTGCTGCCTCCATACCTGGTAGTTATATTGAACACTGCCAGGTTCGTCTGCCTCCGCTTGCTGAGGTAGATCGAGAAGTGAGCAGGGGCAGAAGATCACAAGTAAATAACACACCCTCATCTGCGGCTCTTTGAAATATTCACAGCACCAGTCAAAGAATGAGCTCTTCAGAGGCAATATGTCCCGAAGCCCATTCCCAGTTCCGCATCCAAGCGGCACATTGCTCCCGTTTGAGTCAACAGAAAATATACTCCCGCTCGGACTGTTCAGACTGCCACTCGGTCCATGGCCAACACCGCCTCTTCTCCCATGTGTTGATACTCGTCGGCGTGAGCGCAGTCGCACCATGTCTTCTTCCATAAGCGCTTCCATAACATCCGAAGGAAGATAATCAGGGTGTGCTTTGTATTGTGTGGGCGAAGGCGGTTGCGATGCTACAATCGTTGAACTCATTGTACTCGGGGTAGGTGGGCGAGAATAAGGCGACGTATATTGTGCGAGATTGTAGTTTGGTGAAGGGGGCCGGGACGCAAGGAGGTCGGGCCGAGACAGAGAAGGTAGAATTGGAGAGGACGGAACCCGGGTGTCTTCGGTCGATGGGAAGGCAATGCCACCCGCGAGATTGCGGAGGGTATTAGCAAATGAAGATGTACGTCGAATAGTGGAGGTGACACCAGAGGATATCGTGTTTGTCATGCTATCGCTGCGGGCCACTCCTGGACGGGAAAGCACTGGAGAAGGTGGGTGCTGCATGAGTGGCGATGACTGGAGAGATGAAACACGGGAGTGAGCGCCGCATGGGCCACCCTTGGATTCTGCTTGTGAGGGTGGAACATCAAGAGATGTGCAATCAAGGCGGTAGAACGGGGAAGCCAACAAAAGAGCCATAATGTAGTCTGCGATTGTTTGCGCCAGGGTGGCAACTTCGTGATATGGGTCAGCTGTCAATTCCAGTAGACCGACGAAGATCGTGAAGAAGGATGAAAGCAAAACACGATTCTCCTCTCGTGCACCATCGTCGTTCCCAAATACGTCCAACCATTCAGCGACAGCAGCTGTGGTCATTTCCTCTTCATGAGGCTGCAAACCTGGGTCGGAACGCCATTTCCTGTCTTCTTCCCAGTAGATCCATGCACAGATCACGAAATAACCCCTCCATTCCTTGACAAGACAGCTAATGAGTACAAGGAGCTCCTTGCGCACCATCGGGCTCGCGTCGTCCTTCACCGCGAGTGTCGCGCCAGTGGCGACAGCGACTTCCATTCGGAAGTGTATCCGTTCTTCGAGCTGGTATTGCGTTCCAGCACCTCCACCTCCCTGTTTTGCGGGATTTGCGGATCCACTAGCACCCATGAACGTGCCGAGTGCGTACAGCGCTGCAGCCCTGACCTCTGGGGAATCATCAGATAACATCAGGATAAGCTTATCCTGGGTGCCTCTGTCGACGCCATACACCTTGATCTCGTCGTTCCCTTCCCATATCTGGGCGATACACAATGCACACCACTGCCTGAGGAGAAAGTCGCCATCGTCCAGTTTGTCGAAACAATTGTCAAAGACACGCTCTCTCCAGCAAGCCATTTGGCCGTTGTAATAGTCACGAGAGACGGCGGCAAGGATGAATGCACACATGGCTTTGTGTTCCGCGCTGTTGGGAAGAGCATGTTGAGGGTGATCCTCCGTGAGAGCCAGAACATTAGCGAAGTACTTGAAGCCTTGTGTGTTATGCAGGTCGACTTGAACACTTGGATCAACCGCGAGGATACGTGCCCAGATGAAGATGAGAACAGGCCGCAGGTCTTGTCCTGCGGCTTGCAACAACTTGGAAATGTACGGGAATATACCAATTGTGAGAACGAGGTTGACGGCCCACGGTCCTAGATCAACAAACTGAGATAGGAGGATAAGAGCGCGGAGTCTGTGGGGCTGGGAGAGAAGAACTTGAAGAACAATGGGCAGCTGATCCGGAGGTTTGCGCGGCACCAAGTCCTGGTCAGCGTGGCGGCCAGCAGAAGCCGAGCTTCCGTTGACACCGATCGTAGAGCCATTCGTACCATCTGTGCCATCGAAGCTTCCACCACAAGTTTGAGGTGGAAGTGATAAAGGGCCACGCTTCGTGAGTGCAGAACCACCCCGAGATATCCAGACTTCAAAAGCCGTGAGTTGATCCGTGAAGAACCTGCTTGGTATGTATTGGTATGGCTTCTCAGTCTGTGGACCACCAACACCACGCTGACCAGGCTGACTAACCGGCCCGCTAGTGCCAATCCGACCTGCAGAATTTGCTGCAGCACTTGTGGCTGTGGGGTTCTTTTCAAGTAGATCGGGGAGTTGTCGTAGGCACGTATCGACAGCAAGATCCCACGCGGCCCAGAGTGTATGCGTGTTTGTAGCGGGGAGAGCAGGATAGGTATGCGGAGTACAATGATAATTCTTCATGATCCTTTCTGCCAGGAGGAAATTACGGAACAGGGATGCGATGAGGAGATCAGAGCGGTACAAGCGGGTGAAAACATCTCGAGGAAAGGTGGTCCATGCGATCGTATCTGTAATGGCCGTGAATATCCAGTTGAGTTCGCCTAGAGGCGTCCTTCGATCCTTGAGGTCACCGGGGAGTTGCATCACCATGTCTGGAGTGATGTTGTTGGGGAGTTGATGCGTCATGATGAAGTATCGGAGCGCGATGTCGATGGGGGAGGTGAGACAGGAAGTAAATATATCAGCGGGGAGCTCTGGACACGAGGGTAATTGTTCGTGTGCAAGACATGCTGCGAGTTGGAGAGAGTTTATATAGGGTTGCATGCCATCGACATAGCCTCCGCGAGTGGTGAACACCTCCTGATCGCGGCGTTCAGCGAAGTTGTTGAAGTTAGTGAGAAGGTTACCGGCAGCTGAGCAATCCCAGATGTAAACACCTGGAGATCCAAGCCAGCTTTGCACCTCCATGAGTGAGACTGGGATATATTGCGTGTAGTTGCGGTTGAAGCACCAGAGTTCACCACTGGGCGTGGGTTTGGGTACACCGTGGCCGTTGTAATAGAAGCAAACGGTCTCGTCTTTGGCTTGTTTACGCAGATTGAGACAGAATCGACGTAGATCCTCGTACGAAGGGTCTAGAATTGGTTTATAAGGGATCTTGAGACTAAGACCCTCGAACTGGTGCTGGAGGTTTGTACCGATGGCTTCGAGAGCTTTATGAGATGGCATCGTGTGTGGATCGACCCAACACTCGAGGACTGCACAAGGATTTGTCTTTATGACATCTGGAGGGTCTACGTCTATGTTCAGACACAGTACTAGAGCAGCATTGGCGGTCTTGAGTTTTCCGGGGGCGGAACCACGCCAGGGGAAGAGTTTGGGACAATTGGAAGACTGGGGTGCGGGATTACCACAGGTGAGGTGTCGTTTGGCGGACCAATAAGGGATGATGGGGAGAGGGTCGGGAAGAGTCTCGTCCGAACCATGGTGCCTTCCATTGGGGTTATTTCCGGTGTGCTCAGCGTGACCATCGGTCGTTTGGTTCGATGATGGATCAGAGGTGGAAGTGGAGGTCCAAGCGCGTTCTGTGACATTATCTGATCCTAGGTCTGAGCCTGCCCGTTCTCTGAAGCCAGAGAGGGAGAGCACGTCAACGCCTAGCGGTGTAAATAGTTTACAAAACGTCAGCAAACAGGCTAGTTGAAGTTAACGGTCTCACCTTGTGTATGATGTCCGTTCTGCATGTGAGCGCTCGCGATATTCAAAATCTCGTGCTGCGCTGTCGAGGACGACGCGCTCGCTGGGTCCGATGGCCGGTTGGATGTTAACGGGAGCGTTGCCCGCCGATGCCCGCAGTGATGAAGCTATGCGTGACATTGGTGTGACACAGTCACAGTGTTACCACTCATTCCGTCGCACCGCCACAAAGAAATTAGCCTAATGTCTGTCGCGGACCCGCCAATTGGAGCTCTTGTTGAGATCACAGCTGGCAAGGGAATCGTCCGTTTCTGCGGTACGACCTCCTTCGCACCAGGCAAATGGGTCGGCATCGAGCTCTTCGAGCCAAAGGGCAAGAACGATGGCTCTATCCAAGGCATCGCGTATTTCTCTTGCAGGCCTCTTTACGGTGTATTCATCCGCCCGAGTCAAGTAAAGATCATCGCGGTTGAACCAGAGCAGCCACCAGTGAACGTGAGTTTTGCATTCTTCGACTCGACGCAAAGTCAATTATCTCGTTCAGCGAGCGCCGCGTCCTTCAGTTGGCCACCAGCGCACTTCTAGCACCGGCCTCGTTCGGCCCACTCCATTACGCTCTGGTGCGACAAGTGCTACATCTTCCTCCCGCTCGTCCAGCCCAGTCAAACCCCCACCATCAGGGACTTCTTTGCTCTCACCACCAGGCAGGTCGAGTCCTCATATATCTCGTCTTGCACCACCATCTTCCCCCGTGAAACGTATTCCATCACTCACCCTCCAACCACGCAAGTCCTTTCCCCGTCAATCTACACTCGACAATGTACCACCTAGCCCTTCCCAGCCAGCTACACGTATGACAGCACCATCACTCTCGACCCTGCCATCATCTCAACTCGATAAAGCATCTATCATTGTTCCATCTCCAAGAACGACCGTACTGTCACCTCTTACTCCCTTGACGTCTTCGCCTCAACCACAGTTGCAACCTCTCCACCAATCTCCTGTGCCGGAACCCGCCTCGTTGTCGTCTCCAGCTCAGATCACATTATCATCTTCTTTGACGGGTGCGCCGGTAAGCGCTACCCCTTCTCTGACCAGCAAGCCTGGACACATCCCCATAACGAGAGAGCCATCTTCACCCGTTACTACTGTGTGTTTCGTCTTATGTGATATTTGGTACCACTCACTCGCGATGTAGCGCACAGTAGAAGATGCCGAGCTTCAAGAACTACGTGCGCGAATTCGAGTAATGGAAGCAAAGCGAGGAGATGATGCCCGCCATGTCCGTGAGCTTGAGACGCGCCTCTCCGAGGCAGAGTCGTTCGTCGCGCTTCGTCCGAAACTTCAGGCCAAGCTTAATCAACTTCAAACCGAGCTCATTGCCACTCGACGCGAATTGGCTGACGCCCAACAACTCGCTCAGCTATCGGACAACAGGGGAATCGATGCTCAGGACCAGTTAGAAATGGCCATGTTGGACAAAGAGGTTGCGGAAGAGAAGGCTGAGTTGGCGCAGACAGAGCTGGAAGAAGTCAGGGAGAAGCTAGCCCAGATGGAGGTAGAATTGCAGGTATTGAAGGATGGGGGCGGTAAGTGCTTGTGTCAGCCGAAATATGATAATATTGACTGCAAGATGGCAGCAACCGGGGAGGAGGGCGAAGTAAATGTAAAGTCTCCGCTAGCATACATTCAACTTGAAAAGCAGAATGAACGTCTGAAGGAGGCACTCATCCGGTAAGCAAACTTAGTGTCGCTCTACTTATCTTTTCTTTACTGCTACTTAGCCTCCGAGATATGTCGCAACAAACAGAACAAGATCAACGCCGGCGCATTGCCGAGATGGAAAAGGACATCACGAGTATCGATGACCTTCAAGGTCTGTTTTACATACTAATTCGTGGCTGATACTATTCTGACACTACGATAGGCCAATACGAAACAACACTCATCAAGCTTTCGAACGCCGAAACGCAGATTGACGACCTGAAAGCGCAGCTTGATGATGCTTTAGGAGCGGAAGAGATGCTCGTGCAACTCACTGAGCGGAACCTCATGCTCGGGGAGAAAATTGAAGAGATGCGTATCACTATCGAGGACCTTGAGGCTCTCAAAGAGCTCAATGACGAACTGGAAGAAAATCACATCGAGACGGAAAAAGCTCTGCAAGAGGATATTGGTGCGTACCATGATATTGTGCGGCGGGAATGGTGGGCCTGATTCTTGCCTGCAGACTCGAAAGATATCCAGGTTCGAGAACACTTGCAAAAAATCTCGACGCTGGAAGACGCCTGTCAGGATCTAGACAACACCATTACTCAGTTCAGAGAACTTGTGCTACAACTGCAGAGGTAATTTCTTCCTCAGCTTCCGCATGCGGACCCTTGTAACCATACTATCCAGTGAACTTGATCATCTGCGCACCCAGACTCAAACAGCGCAGCACGAGTCTGCTACGGCAGCATCGCAAACGGCAGCGATGATGTCTCTCAACCTCAAGCTTCAGTCAACCGCTGCCAAGAATCAAGCAAAGACTGTTGAGCTTGAGGTGCGCAAACTGGAAGCGAAAGAAAGCAAGGAGGTGCTCGGGATTGTGCAGGTGACACCAACATTCTCATCGTCCTTTATAACGTGCTCATTTTTCTAAACTAGCCATACCTGCCACAAGTATACGTAGAGAGCGACAGTGATGCTACAAGCTGTTACCTCTTCTTCCAACGGATGGGGTTGAAAATCGATCTTATCAACGTCGTTGTTGGACAGGCTCATGGACTTCCCGAATCTCTTAATGGGGATGTCTCTGACACTGTCGTGGGTATTTGTGAGGTGAGCATCGTTCCTTCAGTCAATCATTACATGGATGACATGAAATTGCAGATGAGAGGTCGTGCTGCCGGTTTGGCTATACTCTGCAAGCGATTCGCTGCAATTCTCCGTCGGTGTGATCCAACCTCGTTCTTAAACATCGGCCGTATCTACCCCGAAATCGCACCCATGGAGAAACGTATTGACATGCACATCGATCTTCTAAGACGTGATGAATTCCGCGAAATGGAATTTGTTAGTGACATCGTAAAGTGAGTGTCACGTACTCCGGAACTCGCGCAGGACTCAATCTTTGTATCATATAGGTTGCAAGCACAATTCGACCATCTCGCTGCGACCTATTTCAGCGGATTTGATCAAGATTTGGGTGAACGAGAACTGGGATACGCCCTCTCGTTCGACCACGATCTTGAGATATTCGCCGCTTCGATCGGTCTTACGAAAACGTCCGTTGCTGCTATCCTGCGAGACGAAGACGTGATTCTCGACATGGGTGGATATGACCCAGAACTTGAACTTTTCGAGCCTCTTCAGAAGCTTCTCGACCAGTGCAAGAATGCCAAGGTTCTCTCCAAGTCAGTATCTGGATATCAATATTTTTTTTGTTGGATGGGCTGACTCCAACCCAGGAAACTCACGAAACGCTTGGAGGATGTTATCCAGGACTCAGCTGCATTGAAGGCACATCTCGTCGGCCAGTTAAAGTCGTTGAGTAATGCCGTCCCTGAGCTGGTCAACTTTGGTATCTCTGTATGCTGGATTCTATTTACGGCTTGACGGGCATGCAAGGCTGACTGTTTGCCTATTTTCCCGTAGCTTGCTCAGCAAGTCATTCCTCACCTCAGCGATGCTCGAAATGCCAAGTCTTCCTTCCAGCTCGCCACAGTGCTTTCGTTTGCCAAGCAGACAGCCATGTCGACCGTCGCAAAAGATCTGCGTCCCAGTGCATCTTGTTGGGAAGCGGTCGGCGAAGCCATCGCGCAGCTTGCAGGCGAGTGCAGCAGGCTATTGCCCATTGCGCTCGAACCAGAAAACGTTATCAAGAGTACGTATTTTCCTCCATGCTGTCGACTATCCATGACTCTCGTCGACAGTCACCGGCACCCCACCTTGGATTGTCCGTATCGACGAAATCCGAGCAAGTACAGCAGTCAGTGTCGAGGCAGAGCGGAAAGCGGCACAGTTACAAGACGAGATTCAGAGTCTTGTTCGCAGTCTCAAGTCGAGAGACCAGACTATCCAAGAGTCGGGCGTCAAAATCGAGCTCATGGAACGCCGCATGGAAGCGAGCAAAAGGCAATCGGATACGATCACCGAGCTCGAGGTAGAACTCTCGAAGGCGAGGAAACAGGAGCGAGCATACGAGGAGGCGATGGAGCAGCTGCAGGCAGACTTGGATGCCCTCGAGCAAGATAACGCCAAGCTCAAGACTATGGCTGCACCAGAGAGACAAGGTACGAATGCTACGGTATCAGTTATGCCAGATGCTGAACGGCCTCGATAGCATCCAGCAACCAACCTGCCGAGTCGGATAATGCTCCTATCGAAGGGAGCGTCGAAACGTCTCACTTGCTAGAACAGGTGTGTAGCTCCCACAATCTGCCATCCCACAGAAGCTCACCCACTCCCAGATCGAAGCCCTTCGTGGGGCGGTGAGGTTCCTACGGACGGAGAACTCATATCTCAAGGGCCAAGACCTTCTGAAAGAGATCCAAGCCCTGCCTCCACTCCCAGAACCCGTCCGCCTACCACCAACACCACCTCTCGACCCATCAACGCTCTCTGATTCCGAAGAGTCCGAGTCGGACCTCCCCGTATCTCCGCCACTAACAATTCGCTCCCTCGCCACTGAAACGAAAATGCTTTACCGAGACGTCATCAAGTTCTCCTCATCGCCTCGTGTCGTCGACCTGTCCGCCCTGCACGCGAAACGCGCCAAGAGCGAGAGCGAGGGCAAGACGACGAGAGGCTGGATGCGGCGCAAGGACCTGCCCGCGCAGCAGGTGATGGAGCGCAAGATGGAGGCTGAGCGACTAAGTAGGCGGGTGAAAGGATTAATGGATCGCGCTAGCGCACTATGATCCATCGATCACGATTCCATGCCAGGTTGAACTCTCATGATACCAATATAGTACAGCTGATCTTTAGATACCCCGAGTCACACGTAAATACAAGTCAATCAAACAACCCTCGGTCGAAGCAGCCTCGTGGAGTTTCATTAGGACATTTAGACGTTATCCGCACAATGCACTACGCATGATACATGTTACATGTGTAACCTGACATCAGGAGTCGACACCCGCCAACATGAGCTTGACGGGCTGCACCACAGCGTTGTACACAAGCAGTAAAGATCACCTTTCGAGGAAAGTCGAAACCAGAAACATTTTTTTTCTGCCTCAAACAATGGCCGATGACGATATAACCTATCTCGGAGTAAAGATAAAGATCTCCTAGTAACCGCTAATTGTGCACGTCAGTCGCACCATTGACACAATTCTGAAGAGGTGCTCACTCACACACGGGACTCGAGCTCTTATCTACGTACAAACAGAACTCGGACCAAAGCATACAACCGCGATACGGTTACCATTACCGCATGTAATGTCCAGCGGGAGGCGCAGCCTCACGGACAATAAACAAGGTTAATGAAAAAACAATAACAAAAGACTAGTATGTACACCAAGTTGAAGTGGTGACTCGACAAAAAGTGACTGCCACGAGAACACTTCGTCCCTTTACTAATGATTCAAGCCTTTAGCTTGCCCACGCGTAATCCGTACGTCCTTCGCTTCGCTAATCTGGAATGGTTATTCAATCCTCCGCCAAACGCCCAGCTCGCGTCCCTCCATGTTTGCCCATTATGCTCAGCTTGGATGGCGTAATTTCGGATCACCTTCGTCCCTCCAGGCTTTTCCGTACAAGTCAGATCTGCCGTGTACGCACGATTCGTGACGGCGACCAGACTCACATGTTCCTTGAGATACTCCGTCACGTTTACGACGAATCCGTCGATGACTATGAGACATCGTGCAGGGTTTGAAGCGACGTATGCCTGTGTCTCCTCGATGGTCCACTCTTTGCCACTCCAAGGTTCGTCTCCATCAGTCATCGTCGTTTCTTTCCCGAGCGTTTTCAGTGTCATGTAGTGCTTAGCTTCTTTAATGTCCTCTGGACGCGCACGTCGGACAGAAGTGACTAGACCGAGATAGTGAAGACCATCGATGATCCACTTGGATGGATCCCAATCCATTTTGGAGGGGCCAGACCTATAATCATGAGGAAACGAATGCTAGCCAACGGTAAGCGTCTCGTCGACAGGAAGAGCTAATGTGTATCTGACATGCTAAATGAACAGAGACATAAATACGGAATTTGTATCAGAGGATGTGATGACGCACGAAGTTATGGTTTCCTTCTCCACAGGTCAAGATGGCCAATAACTAGAAGATGGCGTTATTCCACCTCAACCGATAGTATAGGAGATATACCAAATTGCCCTTTGATGTGTCTTCGTCCGAGTATGGTTGCAATCCGCTCCAATGTGCCAACCTGTCGGTTACTTAGCCTAGACGCCCTTGAATCCTGCAGTTCTTCACCCACGAGTTGACCAGAAACGTAGCGTGCCAGACTTTGGATGCTCTCAAGTTAGAGTGTCGGTTGGCGTGGCAACTGACTCACTTGCTATTCTGGTCAGTAATCCTCCATAGATGAAGGCACCGACAGGATCCCCCCAGGAATAGCCCAGCAATACTGGGACGACGAAGCTGAGGATGAGTGCGATCGGAACTGAAAGAGAAATCAAAATAGGCTGGGGATAACGTCAAGTTGGCACGCTGACTATAATACTTGTGTTGAAAGCGGACAACTTTTCGCGCACTCATTAGGACTAGGGAATGGACTTTTTGTTTCTCACTCACGGAAATCGCTGTCGAGGTCTTCCTGATCGACGGTGTTGATACGATCGTACCTTGGCTTGAAGAAGATCCATCCCATGTGAGAATAAAAAAGCCCTCGCGTCGCCGCATATCTTTGGGTCCTGGTGAGGTCAGTGTTCGTGCTCCTTTGGAACCAGAGCTTACGGGTCATGAACGAGATCATCCGTAAAACGCTTCGGATACACTTGGTGAGGTGATCATCAGAAAGCGAAGAGAAAATATTACGTGATGCAAGCGGTGTCGAAGGCACCTGTATCCTCGTCAGTTGACGCCCACTGGACGGGGAATTATGAGCATACCACCACTGCGCAAATGGTCAGCATACTGGGACACATGGGCGATACTACCCGCTTACCTTGATAGATCCTTGGAAAGCACTCGAACCCAGGGCGACAAGTACGACTCGTACCGGAAGGCTTGCCCGAAAGGCGCGGTGCGAATAAAGCCTGTGATACCCGATCGTTATGCTTTTCACGGTACGGTGAGTGATATACTCATCCATTTCTTCAGTAGTACTTACCCAAAGTCGGCCGCTTGCCAGAGTATGAAAGACATGTACAGCGACGCGGGAACGACGCGCGTTGGGGGCATCCAACAAACTCCGAGAACAGCGCCGATATGAACGGAGACGAATAAAATGATGTTACTCCACCAGATTTTTGCTCTGGGAGGGGGCTGTTGGGTCGTCATCCTGGCGGAGGCTGCTGATGGAAGGGAAACAAACTTATCTGACCCCAATCTACTCGGATAAAGGCCTTTATATATCTATACGTAAGTGTCAATTCTCGAAACACAGCCGCGTCTTGACGATAGAAGCGCGAGAAGCTTTTAGCCTCAGATACATGCAGTAATCGATGCTCCATCAATTTTGACTGATAACGTCCTGAATAATATTGATGAATCTTTGACGGAGCGTCGCGGAAGCGCGTTACTGTAACGACCATACGGCGGTCGCCGCAAGCCGGATCCGAGTGGCAAATCCTGCTGAAGCACACTCGGCCGACCCGCGTTTCGCGCCTCCGTACGCCGGCTCCTTGGGAACGGTCGACCGGTCAGTATTTCAGCGCTAGCCGCACCTCGACTCACCGGACTGGGCGAACAAGCCCCCGTCTGTACCCTCGGAATTAATGTCATGGATGTGCATCCCGATTTATAATCCATGACACTCAGGGCCATATATGAAATCAATCGGGATACTCACCACCTGTGTCTCTGTCGTCTTCATGGATTGCGCTGGTGCGGGTGGAATCGTGTGTGGACTGTGCTACTGTGCAACACGATGCTTAGTACTACCCAGTCTTTGTGGCGCCGACAGAGACAGAGACCGACTTTCGACGTTGCAACGCTAACTTGAAATTTGTTCCCGGTACAAAGGCTTGACATCCGCAAAGCACGAGCGCGAGACGCGACATGCAGTGGGCAATAGACGGGGATGTCAGGAGTTCGACCTCTCACCAATGGTTCACCGCTGTCCATCTCTTCTTTTTCAGTAGGATGAGCCCCCGGTGCTCTCTGCTCCCTGCGACGCTTGTCAAGTATTCCATCTGGTCTCCAAGGGTCGCGGTACATTTCCTTGGTTATCTCTTGTGTTTCTCTCACGCCTTCACAGGCTCCTGGCATTGCATCCAGCATGGCCTCCCCGGACGTGGACGCATTATTTCTGACCATTCAAACGTTCACATTCAACATCGGTGTTTGGTATCTCTACCAAGATCAACCGTTCTCTGATTTTTGCTGGTGGCATACCGACAAGTTGACTGTATATAAACCTAGTTCAGGTAAATCTACTTACGCGTCCTTCACAGGACGGTCTTCTAAAGACCTTGTCCTCCAATAGCCGTCTGGCCCACCATACATCGGATGCACCACCAGCTGTCCACATTTCTTCAGTATCATTCTCGGATCGGATCCTAGCTTACAATTTATTTATCCTTTACACCTTTGACAGGCTTTTCCGGAGGGGTGAAGCGTATATTGGTCAACGTGATGTCATTGTGGAGGACACCCTACAAAGGGAAGCTCTCGATGACCGAGAGAACTTGCTCGCGGATAGTGGGAGTGATCGCATCAAAAGGGACATCATAAAGGCTGACCGAAGGTATATATTCAAGAACAAGCGCAGGTGGTCGAATGGCGCGTTCATCTGGTGGCAGGAACTGGCCGGCCATTATGAGACGAGGGATAGTAGATCCTTGGAGGTCCTTCAAACGCTCGTATGCTGTGAGCTCCGACTCGTAATCTTCCACCATAATGCGGTAATAATACTCCTCCCAGAAGGGATTGTGGGTGACTAGGTCCTCCCCACTCGGATCTTCCGGACGGCGAGAGTACATTACATGTGACGGTTCTTGTTCGGACATGCCTGAATTCTTGGTACGCTCTATTGCAGCTGCCTGTTCGGCAGCAAGATTCCATGGATAGGATCGACAGCCCTGAGGTTTCATAGGGATCCTCTCATCTAGGTAGCGAGGATCATAGATTTTGATGACCACCTGCTCAGGATCTCCCGAGTCTGGTTTGGCAAGGACAACAACACTTTTCGTGACTGGCGTGGACAGCTTGCAGATGGTGAAGTTGACTTCAGGGTGATTATTTAGGGGTTTCAGAGAAATCTTCTGACCCGGAAAGAATAGTTTGAGAGCATCATCCGTAGTAGGGAACCTGAGTTACACAGATAGGTAATACAGAATGATAATGGAACAGTGTCCGGTCTCACCTTAATGTTGGGTGACCCATGGTGGAGTATTGTAGTACCGCGCTGGTCGGCGGGTTCCCACGGGAACGGACCGATGCGTGGCTGTGCTTCGCGTGCGGACACGCTGCATCGCTGCCAGGGGACTGGCTCGGTACATTGTATGCAGGGCTTTTTTTCATCAGAGGACGGGACAGGAACGAAATAAGCATCGAGAGGGGAGGGAAAAGGTGAACACAACATTTATCAACGAAATGGGAAAGAAAGGAGGCGGGCGGAAAAGCGCCAGACAGTCAAAAAAAAAAGAACAAGAGAGAGGAGAGCCTGGGGAGACTCGGGTTGGGGGAGCGCTCGCTCACCAGCACCCTCAGGAGATGCCGCCTTGAAGTCGCAGCCATTCGCGCTGCCATCTTCTGGATGGATGATGCATCCGGTCGGCGTCGTCGGGTTGAGCTCATAGCTGGCGGAGGCGGAACCCGATCATACGCACCACCAAACTTGTGGAAGCGAGACACCAACACCTGTCACCAAGAGCTTCCCCCATGGTTGCGAAGAGAGGAGACTTCGAGTCAGCGCCAAGTTAGTAGCGCACGTAAGTAGACGTGTACTGTCAGATAAAACGCCTGTGGATGGAAGCACGGCGAAGACACGGCCATACATGGAAGTTAGAACCTAGACGCGTCTGATCAATGTTTGGCAACAGAAACAAAACATGATAGCGTTCAAGTTGACCGTCAGCAAGCTCACTTTCCTCCTGCATATAACCCACCCTCTTTTCACCCACAGATTCTACGACGCCGGCTACAGATAGCTACACGCACAGTCGCAGGAAAGGTTCGAGATTTTGGGAGAAATTGAGTTTGCACGGCCGTGCCAGGCTATACAGGTACATCATGATGTACAGCGTGACGTGCAGCGTAGATTTCGTTTGCATGGCACATGGAGTCACTGATCATTTGTCCTCGTCCCTGCTCCTCTAGACACTCTATGCACCAGGTCATTCATCTCCTCGATCTCATTTGCCCCCGACCGTTATACTCGTCCCCATCCCATATTCATCGTACTCCCGCCATAGTGCCTTGTCGTCCCTAAGTGAGAATGGAGAATGGAACAGGGACGCAACCCCAAAATAGAGACAGAAGTCAACTTTTCCACGTTACAGCGCCAGATTCGTTCCCGGTACAAGGTGCTCTGTACTTCCCTCGGTGTTCGGTCCACTTTACGACCCAGCTTCTCCACCGGCAACGAGGATGGTGATGCGGCAGGAGCCAATGGGACTGGAAATCTGTGCAAGCGCCACGTGTGGACGCTCAAGGGGTGTCGAATGTTTGAGCATGCAAGGACTACTTTCTGACATCGAAATCGTATCATGGATGGAGCATATATTCACTGATTGCGGCTTTCACCACATCATGGAGGAACTTTAAGCTCGTTTGTGCCCGGTGAGTACGTTCACAAGAACCGATTTTCATCATACATGCTCAATAACTTGAAGAAAAGGCATGCAGTTTTAGAGATCAAACACTCCCATGCTGTTCTTCTATGTGGTGCCGTATGTTCTATGTCGATGCACTTTTGATGTAACGCTAAAGTACCCGCAACTTGAACACACCAGCGAACCATGACCGTTCGTGCCGTTTCGGTGGTACTTGCTGTAGTGCCTGTTGGCGAACGCAAGTGTGCTGTACACATCCTTAGTACCAGGAACGTCCGAGACTCTTTGTGAAGAAGCAGAAGTTGGTGGGTTTGAAGGGAACACTGACATGCTCAACGGGCATACTGTGATGTTTGTGAACGCGGATCAGACATTTACACCGGCAAGTCTTTCGGGAGTGGAATGTGCGTCGTGCCTGCCATAGTTCGAAATGACTTTTACGAAGTGAAAAGAGTAGAGAAGCGTGCGCACCAACAGTGAGATAAAGTACGATTTCTTCGTTGTTATTGATGGTTGCTTCTTTGACCCAGCCAGGTTCCTTACGAGTCTATGGGACATCCTTCCACTTGGCCACCTTTTGGTCCCTCCTCGTCCCTCACATCCCAAAGTGCCTTGTGTGCAAAAGAAGCACGAACAACAATAAAAGAGGAAGCAAACCTCCCTCCACGACACCAACCCACCGTGACGAATCGTCATCGTCCCCGGTATAAAGGCACTCTGCTACCTCGGGGTTCGTTGTGGGCCAGCATTTCCATCGGGCACAACGGCAGCCACAGGGGTGGATGAGACTAGACATCCGCGGACCCATGCCGACGCTCTCTGACTATTCTTGGCATAGCTCGCCGAAAATTGGTGGCGAAATGAGGACCATTCAAATTCCACCAATGTGCAGACTGGCGTCATGACCTACCCCGGCGAAATGGCCGAAATTTAAGCACGAAGAGTGATCTGAGGGGAAAATGGAGCATAATATATAAGGCGGTCGTGCCTCGTAATAGATTGAGTCATTGCCCAGGTTATTCGCTAGAATATTAGGCATCTCACCAGTGTGGACTTTGGGGATCGAGACAAAGGGGAAACTAGTGGTAGGGAAAGACCAGCTGGGGGTATAGTATGATATTCCGAAGATCGATCCAAACGTACATAACTCTACCGAGATCGACCCTTCTCTTATTTTTGCAAGTGGTTTTCAAGAGTGCATATCGACAAGTACATAAACCTGGTTCATGTAAAGCTACTTACACGTCCTTCGTAGGACGGTCTTCTAAAGACCTTGTCCTTATCCTCCAATAGCCATCTGGCCCACCATGCATCGGATGCACCATTATCTGTCCACGCATCCTCACTATCACCATCATGTCGGATCCTAGCTAACCCAAAGTCAAGGAGGAAACCTTTGACAGGCTTTTCCGGAGGGGTAAATGGATATTGGTCAACGTGATGTCATTGTGGAGGACACCATACAAAGGGAAGCTCTCGATGACCGAGAGAATTTGCTCGCGGATAGCGGGAGTGACCGCATCAAAAGGGACATCATAAAGGCTGACCGAAGGTATATATTCAAGAACAAGGGCAGGCGGTCGAATAGCACGTTCATCTAGTGGCAGAAACTGGCCGGCCATTATAAGACGAGGGATAGCAGATCCTTGGAGGTCCTTCAAACGCTCGTATGCTGTGAGTTCCGATTCGTAACATTCCACCATAAGGCGGTAATAATACTCCTCCCAGAAGAGATTGTGGGTGGCTAGGTCCTCTCCACTCAGATATTCTGGACGGCGAGAGTACATTACATGTGATGGTTCTTGTTCGGACATGCCTGAATTCTTGGTACGCTCTATCGCAGCTGCCTGTTCGGCAGCAAGATTCCATGGATAGGATCGACGGCCAGGTTTAATAGGGATCCTCTCGTCAAGGTAACGAGGATCATGGATTTTGATCATCACCTGTTCAGGATCTCCAGAGTCGGGTTTGGCAATCACGACAACACTTTTCGTAACTGGCGTGGACAGCTTGCAGATGGTGAAGTTGACTTCAGGGTGATTATTTAGGGGTTTCAGAGAAATCCTCTGACCCGGAAAGAATAGTTTGAGAGCGTCGTCCGTAGTAGGGAACCTGGTTACACAGATAGTCAGATAATGATAATGGAATGGTGGAGTTGATCATGTTCCGTGAAGCCGGTGTTAGGCACTTGGCTCTGACATAATCAAACTTGCATGGCAGAAAACATTGACCTCGAAGAGCTTGTCCACCTCGAACAAACGTCCGCAAGCTCTCTTTCCTCCCCTCGTCTAACCCACCGCCCTTTACACCCACAGATTCTACGACGCCGGTTACACAGACGGCTACGCACACGGCCGCATTCATGGCCTCATCGAGGGTCGCGCACTCGGCCGCGAAAAAGGGTTCGAGATCTGGGAAGAAATCGGGTTCTACGAAGGATTTGCACGGACGTGCCAGGCTATACATGATGCGCAGCGTGGATATCAACGACAAGATCAGTTGAGTCCAGTTTCGTTTGCATGGCACACGAACGTGTCGCTAATCATATCATCATCATCATCGTATCATCACTAACCCACACCTACCCTGTACCTCTAGACGTGCCATGCACCACATCACCCATCTCCTCGATCTCGTTCGTCAATTCCCGACCGTCAATCCATCCGCATCCGCATCTCCACCCGCATCTTCATCGCACTCCTGCCATGGTGTAACAGGGACACCGCCCGAGTCTAAATCAGAGACAGAGGTCGACTTGTCCATGTTGCAGCGCCAGATTCGTTCCCGGTACAAGGCGCTCTGTGCTTCCCTCGGTGTTCGGCCCACTTTACGGCCCAGTGTCTCCATCGGCAACGAGGATCGTGATGCAGCAGGGGTGAGTGGGACTGGAGATCCGCAGAAGCGCCAGGTGTGGACGCTCGAGAGGGATGACAAGCGTTCGACCGAACGAGGACTGAGTTTCTAAATCGACTGCGCGCGAGGAATGCCAAGGTAATGTATGCCCAGTGAGTGTGTCCATACGGTCCGTTTTCACGTATGCTCAACAAGGTATCCAGAGAACAAATATTCTCATTCAACAAGTGTTACAACAAGGACATCGACATGGAACATACGGTAGCACATAAGAAAGAACAGCATGATCACACGTTCCGAATACAGTGCCCGCAACCTGAACACGTCGGCGAACCATAACGGTTCGCGCTGTTTGTGTCGTTCCGTATGGAAGCCAGGACAACCGTGCTCCCTTCGGACAAAAAAATTCAGGCTCAACGAATCTCGGCACATTCGGCATATGAACTAGGCAATCCTATTGCCTTGGTGTCAGTAACACCCCCGAACACCATATCGGCCGAACGTCGAAGTACATACAAACGGTAGACAGAGTGCTAATGTACATACAATAGTAGACATGGAAGGGCTAGTCGAATCCGTCGCTGATTGTTCCCAGACTTGAGGGATACCATCTACCTGATCGATTATTATCCTATTCCTACGGTTTCCATCAAGCAAATCTTGAAGAGTCCAGATCACTATCAATTCAACTTAGATCCCAAAAAGAATGTCACCGTTTTACACCCCGGACAGCTGCGGCTTGGCAGTGTCGACTCTTTCGTTGATTCTGGCGCTTTTAAAAGTGCATACAGCGCAACCCTTGTACTCTCAAAACCCACGGTAACTGGGGTTGGTTCGCGTTCACATGACTCGATCATCATCAAGCGGCCCTACAACCGCCGACCAGATCAACTCCCAAATGGGCCTTTCAAGTACTGGGGAGTCAAGGAGGAGTCCGAGAAGGTCTTCCGTGAGGCGAACGTCCTGTATTAGTCGAAAGCCCTGTTCAAACTCGTGGACGACTTCATTGCGAAGAGGCTTGCAAGAGCTGATGAGCCACCGCCTTTCCAGATCCCTTCGATACGCTTCGTGGATGCCGGGCTTGCTTTTCGTTATGCAAACAATCCTGTCAGAGGATCCAAAGTGCCATTTATTGACTGCACATATCTCTGCGAGGAGAAGATTGAAGACGCGGCCACGGCATTCACGAAATTCATCCATAATGGCAATTGTGTGCCGCTCCTGGAGCCTTGGGAAGCAGGGTATGAAGTAGCACAGTTCCTTGCATTTTCACAGCACGCCGTTCAGTATGTCAAGACAAAAGGTTCTGCATATGTTTCCGACTGCCAAGGTATTCGTGTATTCATGTTACACGCCATCTTACTCAGACACTGATCAACCTCGCGAATAGGCACAGTCTCACTCTTAACAGATCCTCAGATCCTTACCAATTCGTAAGTGATTCCGACTCCTTTCGGTCACCGGCAGTTTTTAACCAGTATTTGCTTAGCGCTATTGGACATGACTTGTTCTGCGAAGGAAACTTGGAGAAGGCTGTCGACACATCCGAGGAGGAGCATGTTTGCAATACCTTCTGCAAATGGCCCGGATTCAAGTTGCCTCCGTTTCAAGGAGGAAAGGGGAAAGGGAAGGGCAGGGTGCCATCAGATCCTGTGGTTTTGAGCTCGGACTCGGACTCGGACTCGGACTCGGACTAGCCCTTGCACGTCTACTACTGTATGTACATTAGCACTCTGTCTACCGTTTGTATGTACTTCGACGTTCGGCCGATGTGGTATTCGGGGGTGTTACTGACACCAAGGCAATAGGATTGCCTAGTTCGTATGCCGAATGTGCCGAGATTCGTTGAGCCTGAATTTTTTTGTCCGAAGGGAGCACGGTTGTCCTGGCTTCCATAGTTCCGGTAGTACCCATTGTAGTGCCCGTCGGCAAACGCGGGTGTGTTGTACACGTGGTACCAGGAACCCATACTCGGGTTCTTGGTGAAGAAGTGGTGGGTTTGAAGAGGACGCTGACATGCTTCGTGGGCATACTACAAATCGAAAAGTCATGGTCAGCTGTGACGTCTGTGGCTAATCAGACACTTACACTGTCTTCCGGGCGCTGCGTCGTGTCTGCCATAGTTCGACGCTGTTTGGATTTCACGAAATACGTTTTAATTTTACAATGTCTTGCATCCCCGACTCGAGTAGAACATAGAAACTAGCCGTGATCTGTGTTTGCGTGCTCGTGAATCACTATAATACTGTGAAGTGATACATTCATTGAACTGACAGGCCTGATCAACGTTTAGACGAGGTTGCACTCCTTCTCCGCCTCCTCAAGCAATTTGTTCCACCTCCCGTCATGCAGGGAAGCAATCCTCTTCCATTCGTCATCCAGAAACACCTTCTTGAACCAAAAAGAGTGAGCTGCAAAGATGATGTCTGCATAGGAGAAGGTATCCCCCATAACCCATTTGCCCTCGATCTCCTCGTACCATAGCTTTGCGGAACCGTAGTATTTCTGCTCGAGAGCTTCCCACTGAGCATCGCGCTTTGGCCCCCCTTCGGGCGACCACTTGTCGACCGTTTCTCCAAGGAACGCTTCCCTAGCATGGATGAAAAACTTTTCACCGCGCTCGTTCAGGATCTCTGACGAGCGCAGGAGCGTCAATCCAAAAGAAGGTCTTAGGAGGGCGAAGACCGCAGAGTCAAAGGACCTGATGAGGCCCCTGGAGCCCTCGGGGAACACCGGTTTCTCCGGGTAAGTCTCGTCGAGGTACACCGCGATCGCCCAGGAATCGGTGATGAGCGCGCCGGTGTTGGGATCGCTGAGCACAGGCAGGGTATACACTTCCTTCCCATCACGCTTCAAGTTGTTTGGTGACGCGCCAATCTCTTTCATCTTGGCTGCAATGTCGCAGTACTCGACAAAGACGGTGTCGAACGGGAGTTTCTTGTAGCTCAAGACGAGTCTGCAATGTTCAGTGAATGGACAGAACGTTACAGATGCACGGTCGGCGCGTACCTTGGCTTTGCAGGGTTGGGTGACCAACTGTTTCCAGGGAGCTTGGAGAGGATGTCATAGAGGACCAACGGTAACATGGTGGGATGTCTGACCTCTGCTCCGTCTGAGCTGCACGCCTTTTATGCAGATAAAAAGCACGGCCATCATCATCAATTAACCCTCAGACTGAGTAATCTGCTGCCTCTGCTCCGTCAGCATGTTCGGTCAACTGACGCTTTCATCGTGGGAGTCCCATTTGTGAACAAGGAGGGACTATTGGGGATAGTCTGGTGAAACTTGAGTACCGCCATCTAGCACGGCTTCTTGCCTCATAGAGGGACTGGACAGGTCGAACGGTTACCTTGTTTGAGTTGTGGCTCGATGGTTAGACCAGACTCGCGAGTTCGACATTCTTGGCACATGGCAGACATGGAGAAACGCCCTCCACATATGCTCAACAAGAATAGGATGCAGAGAGCAAACACTCTCATTCAACAAGTGTTACAACAAAAAGGACATCGGCATGGCGCATACGGTAGCACATAGGAAAGAACAGCATGATGACACGTTTTGAATACATTGACCACTTCAGTTCCCGCAACCCGAACACGTCGGCGAACTATAACCGTTCGTTCCGGTCCGGTAGTGCCCGTTGGACTGCCCGTTGGCGAACGCAGGTGTGCTGTACGTGTCCTTGGTACCAGGAACGTCCATGCTCGGATTCTTGGTGAAGAAACTGGTGGGTTTGAAGAGGACGCTGACATGCTCCACGGGCATACTGCAGGCCATGGTCAGCTATGACGTTTGTGAACGCGAACCAGACACTTACACTGGCCAGTCTTCCGGGCGCGGAATGTGCGTCGTGCCTGTCATAGTTGGACGTGAGTTTTACAAAGAGCAAAGAGTGGAGAGGCATGCGCACCGACAGTGAGGTAAAGCACGATGTCTTCGTTATCGATGCTTCCGTGTCCTTCTTTGACCCATCTGCCAACAGAATCCTCAGGTTCCTCACGAGTCTGTGGGACATACTTTCCACTTGGCCACATCCTTCCACCCTTTGGTCCCTCCTCGTCCCTCACCACCCAAAGTGCCTTGTGCGCAAAAGAAGCACGACGAGCAATCCATGAATCACCCTTTGATAAAAGAGGAAGCAAACCTCCCTTCATCATGATCTGGTACGACGACGGTTTCCCAGAAATTTCGTGCGTCCTGTTCAGATTCGCGATCTTCCAGCGGCGCTCGGCGGCCCAGTCAAAGTCCCGTGCACCGTCTTTGACTTGGTCGGTGAGGGTGCGTTCCTTGACGTAGAAGCCGTTTCCGGCAAAGTTCTCTTTCGACCCTGTTGGTGCGGAGAGAGAGACAATGTCAGATTCAACGACAGAGTTGTGGATCCCGTCGAGCATGGGATCCACGCGGATGGAGAAGATGTGTTGATGAACGTGCGCGTTAACACCTGGTGCAACGACAGTGCCGTGAGGATTGGGTTCGTTAGGACCAGCAACGTAAACTTGTAAAACCCCACTAAGCCGGATCTCGAGCTCAATGTTGCCGTCTTGGTAGAAGTAGTAGTTCCAGATGTACTCTGTGAGATGTGTGTCAGAGACAGCGCAGAAAGACAAGAGAATGGTCCGACCATAGTTGGCAAGGGTGCAGACCATGCTGACCACAAGACGTCTGCTTCTTACTGTGTGGGAACGGCCACCTGGACGGTAGTCAGTGTGCTTCCAAAGGACACCAGCGTCTTCTTCGTGGATGCAAATCGCGTTCTTTATGACAAATGCTGTTCCAGCATGGGTAACGAATGCACCGGGCTGGGATGCGAATCAACGAGTGTTATGATCAAGGTCATGTTGACGTACCAGATAGTGAATCTTTCCCAGACAATCACATCCAAGGGAGAGATCGTTGGCCATTGTTCCCATGCCATATTCACCGCTGAATCCAAATGAGTTAATGCTTGGCATCATGTGGTTCTGTCACGCACGTATCAAATGCAAATTTCCTGGAATGAGGGAATTCAGGTGCTCCATACGGCACCACCATCTCCGCAAGACCGAGACGATAAAAGATAGGCCTAATTTCCCCGTCGTCGTTGTATGTAATCGTTGATAATGCAAGACCTTCACGGTGACTGAAAGCTGTCGGCGGTCACATGTGAGATTACCTTTACATTGGGGGGAACGCTTACCAATGTGCATTTTCCACTTTTGCCATTCCAGGGTGTGTCCGTTCATCTTGAAAGATACGCCATCTGGCTGCAAGATGTGCAAGGGTTTGAGATCTTCACGTGGCTTGTATGTGGGGTCGGTCTGCTCCATCAGATCGGGGAGAAATTCGTACGGAGTGAGCGGAGGGGGTATTCGTTCACGATTCGATTTGGCGAACGGCTCGTCAGAGAGCGGAAGAGCTTCTGTGGTTTCGACGCTCAGCTCGTGCGATCCTTGGGTATTGTACCTATAACCGGGGGGAAAGTCAATCTGGATGACTTTTTCTGCAACCGAGTCAATGACTGGAATAAAATCCTAAAACACGCTCAAAGTCAAAAATGGCATGAAGAAAGTGACTAAAAGGACAGAAATTGACAAGAGGGTGTGCGTAGAGATTTCCATGCTCTGAGAAGCGTGCAAAGAGGAGAGCTTGCTGAAGGCGCTGATGTTTTGGGAACCGGTCATCATAACCGATCGCCCAACCATCGGCATATATCTGATGCGGCTCGATACCTGCGTTGGTGTTGTCAGTGACGAGTGACGAGGGGATGAGATGGGCGCTTACCGACTTGCTTGGCGAGCGCTTGAACCTTGGGGTCGTTACGAACGATGACCTCTGCCATTGCGAGCTCCTCGACGGTGATCTGGGGTTCTGAGCCTTCGGGAACTTGGTCGAGGGACTCGACCTCCCACTCTCCCGCGTTGAAACTCAAGACCGCATTATAGCACCCTCTGATGTGTGCGGTGGTATCAGCGATCACGTCGCGCGGATGCAATACTCACCCGTTGATGACGTCGATAAACTAGTGATGGATCAAGATATGCACGCCGAAAGTGCGAAAAGCGGACTTACATCGGACTCGGCCTTTCTAACGATGTCGACAGGCGGACTGGGTCTACCGCCGGACGTGAGGGGGATGCCGAGTACGGCGAGGACGTCCTTCTTTGGAGGGGGGAGGAGACAGCATGTGATGAAACGCACAGCCTTGATGTGGGTGTTGGCTGCTGTGTAGTGTCTAATGGCGAGGGCCACGGCATTGATCTGAAAGTGACGTGCGAATGATGTGTTAGGGCATGCGGGGATGGCCAATCGGAATCGTACCTCGTCTGGGGTGAGCGGGTCGAGGGGGTGGATAAACTTGTATGGCTTTGCGGGGAAGGGCCTGTTGAAGGCAGTGGTGACAGAAGGAAGCGCGGCTGGGGCCATGATGTGGGGTGATAGGCGGGAATTTGGCGCCCCTCTTTATAGGCTGCGACGGAACCTGAGAAATGGACCGTTATCTATTTCAGGTAGATAAGATATTCAAGCTTATCTGTTTCTCGGGAGGTCGACCAGCGGCGTTGCAACGGCGCAGAGGTGCTATCACGGCCGCCACCTTACGCAGGATAATCGTGGTACGGCCACTCACGGTCAGCCTCGAGGAACTGCAAGCGAAATGGATAGACACGAGGTCGGGAACCGAGGACGACGCTCAACTTGGCGAACATTTTCCGAGGTCTTTTTTACATGTACTGTAGTCGAAGCCATGGTAACGACTTCCTGTTTCGTGTAACAACCTAATAACACACAATGACCACAATGACCGTCGAGAACGCTGCTGAACACCCCCCGACGTCGCCCACGATATCCTCCACAGAGCCTTCCCCAACGCGCGACACCACCCCGACAGACCAGAAGAAGAGGAGAAAGAAAAAAAAGGCCAAGGCCACCTCTCTCGACTCGTCCCCAGGAAAGCCCATCCAAAACACAGAACGTCCCTCTGTGCTCTGCATCAGCAGGAACAAGCACTGGAAATACATCAGCTCATACCATGTCAGTCTCTTCCTCCTCCCCTGCATCCTTGTTGAACACGTCCGTCTCGCCAGGGCCCGTGGCTCCAACTCCCGCTCGAGTTGCTCGAATCCCTTCTTGTCCTCAACATCGACCCTGCAGCACTCTCCGGTGCCAAACCACACTCGCAAACGCTTCACTCCTCCCGCACCCCAGCCCTCCACCCGCGTGCGCTCCCTCGTCCGCGTGAAGATAGAGGACTCCATGCCCTCTCGGACCACACACCCCCAGACTCTCCCCGTCGTAACCTCAACCCGCTGCCTACCTCGTATACCACCGTCTCGACCCCACCCCTCCTGCCCGTGGGCAAACCCACTCCCCCGCCCATCGATCCGGGTGTGTTCCGCAACGTTGCCATCATCCGCCGTCTCATCGACGAGGCAGCCGAACTTTCCGTCCGTGCATCCTCTGGTCTCTCTTCTGCAGCTCTGGGATCCATGCGTGGCGGGAGCAATGGCACTTGGCCGAATGCCCAGAGTCTCGGCCTCGACGCTTTCGGCAACATTGGTGGTGGAAGAAACGTCGCTATGAGCGCAATGCGCGTACACAGACTGCGGGCTCTGGCTGTACAGAAACTCGCCGCGGCATACAAGGCCGACGAGATCGCGAGTAGCGTCATGGTCATGCAGGGCGGGAGCGTGTTTGATGACATTGCCGAACGAGTTCTCAGACACGGTACGTCTTTGCTTGTCACCTGCACTTTGCCATCGTCTGAACATGGCCTCTCAGATCCCAACGATGCCGATGCGAAATACGTACATTTCTTTCACGAAAAGATTCCCTCTCGGTACGTGAGCCACATCGAAGACAAGGACCCATTTGACGCGTTGGAACAGTGCGAACAGGCATTTGGCAGAATCAACCACTACCCAAGTGTTGGACGAACTCATTGCTGCCCACCCGCAGCGTCTCGAATATTACCGAACACGAGGCATCGTGCATTGTTTCCGCGACGAGTATACCCTCGCTACCAAAGATTTCACATATGCCCTCAAGGAAGCTCGTTCTGCACGCAAGGGTCGGACAGCACACCGCAGCATTACCCTGCCATCCGACTCACGGGGAAAGAATGGCAAGAAAAAGAAGGGCTCTAACAAGACCCATGGTCAAGCACCACCAAACGGTACAAGTGAGCCTCCAGACGGTTCCACCGTCGAAGGACCAGACGGCGAACCGCTCCTCGTACACCCATCCGTTTCACCCGACGCACCCGACCCCATCGAACCACAGCTGCTCTTCCTGAGGGGAGCTTCTTATCTGCAGCATGCCTTGTATCTAATCGAGTCTGCGATAGTGAGACTCGAGCATGTTAGTAAGCCAGGTGCAGCTTCCGACCACGGTGCCGAATTACGCTTGTGCTATCTCGCCAACGGTCGTTTTGGCGGTGTCGAGATTGGGAACCCGGACGGTCCCCTCGGGAAACGCGATGGCCCCAAGGCTCACGCCTACAGAAGCGTCCTGGGGGAGGAAAGCTTCCGCGAGGATATTTATGGCTTTCTACGCAAGTGCATTCGAGACCACGAACGCTTTCTCTCGCACTTTGACACGCTCGAAGGGGGGCCACCGATAGCTGGCAGGGGCGTACCCGCTGACCTTGCCAAAAAGGTCGAAATCGCATTCTTACTCTCAGAGGTGTCACGGCCTGGGAGTCACAGCGGGGGATCAGCAGGTCTCGCCGGAGCGGAGTCCCTCATCCCGTCCATGTTCACAACGTATCATCCCCTGCTCGTGGAATCCCGATTCAGCATCTTGATCTGCCAGTTCATGCTTGGAGAACTACCGACGCTCCTGACGACATTTGCGCGCTCGGCTGTACTTGTCGATGCCCTCGAAGGATACCCCATCTTCCTCCCTCCAAGGTCCATGGCCCAAGCCGAGTTCATCGAAGTGCTCGAACGTCTCGCGTCAGGTTGGAAGGTTGGCATCCAACCTCACTCGCTGATGCATGCTAGGTCCGTGGGACACAGGCTGGCGATAGAAGCCCCTCCCGTGTCGCCATCCAGCCCTTTCTTCGAAGTGCACTCCTCCTCGGGCGACACCGCCGATTTACTTTCAACCCCATTCGCCTCGACGTCGACGTCTGCCCCCAAACCCACGCTGAATCATGTCCCTGGTCGAGACAGACCCTCTGCGATCAAGCAGGCGCGTGTAGACCTCGTCGAGGCACTCGACTGTGCGCGGATCTTGCTCGTCCCCGTTGCGGCGAGACAAAAAGAACGCGCTTGCCAAGCTGCGGCAGACAAGGCGAACAAGAAGAAGCCACTCAATATCAATATTCCACTTCATGGCCCCCGCGTGGAGATCATCCTCGCCTGGCTCGCGGCCGTTCATTTGGTCGAAATTGAAAGCGTTGCTTGAAGGGTATTCCCTGAACAGCGTGAGAAGGAGACGATCTCATGAAATCTAGGGTGGGGGAAAAAGTAAAACTTGTAAAACGTCGAATGCCGTCGGGAACGCGCGTATACAGATGGACTCGGATGGGGGGGGGGATGCGCGTGTCTAGTGATCACCAGCCTCACAACTTGTAGACATGTAGAATAGCGTCTATGCGCCGATGGCGTTGAACGTTGAGCGACATGAACCAAGGGAACTCGATCCGGCCCACCGCACCATGCACCCACGGCATGTTTGGACCGCATTGCAGGTCTGTCTGGGAACGACCATCCACCCATCTCGTCCAGGCATCACCGTTGCTTGTTCGCATCTCGTCTCGCCCGCTGGACATGGGGCGCGAAAAACGCCGTGATCCACGGCACCAACGCCGCTGCGACGAGCACGACGGGGACGAGCATGCCCACGGTGGACGCCAAGCTCGCTGGGAGTACCCCCGCGTAGACGGGTTCCAGAACCACGCTCAATGGGAACGTGGCGTTGGGCGGTGGCGGTGGCGGCGACAACGACGGCGACTGCGCATGTGGAGAGGGTGCTTGTCGCTCGCGCGTGGGCGTGACGACGCCAGCGTGCACGGCGTGGATACGTGCGAATCGAGCGCGCGTGGTGAGGTGTGACCGAGGCGGGCTGTCAGAGTCCGCGTGTCGGGGGAGAACCTCTTGGGGAGAATACAGCCGCATGTCCACGTCCACGGGCGTCTGTTGGGTCTGCGTGAGCACAACGAGGGGAACGGTCCTGTGGAGGAGGACGTACGGACGCAGCCCAAGACACACGCAGCGTAAAAGTGGCGTAGGATGCCCATGTGTCGTCGTCCAGGTCGAGGAGGAGCCACAGGGCGTGGGGGCACGTCGAAGCAAATGGGGTATGGTGTGCGCATGCGGGCGTATGAAGCGCAGCAGGCTCTATGAACCACCGCCATTCATTATCTGTGGGACGGAGCGTTGACCTGGGAGGTACGTGAGGGCGTTCCCTCGCCCGAACTTGCTGTGGTAGGAAACGCACCCATTTCCGAGCGCATCCAAAGGAAGATCAACTGTGGGCTCGCGAGAGGGCGAGAAGACGATAATTTCCGTGTTGGCGGCCACCTCGTGACATAAAAAGGGCAGGATATGAATCAGATGCAACGATCGTCTGCTGAACAAGTTCAAGACCTTCATGTGGCGTCGTTGAGTACTTGGTGTCAAGTCAACAGAGCGGACGCCGTCCGACCTTCCAAACGGGCGTTGATCACAGATTGTATGAATCAAATTCACCATCACAACCAGTACACGTTACGGAAATAAAAGTAATAGCCAAGCGTGCACGAGGCACGGGACTATGAAAAGGGAAAAGGCATATGAATGGGCGGCCATCTAGGTATGGCAACACTCCATAGATAGGCGCCACCAACAAGCTTTGGGTTTCGACCCATTGGGAAACTATCACGGACTTTCAAGGCGCACCCAACCTTGTTTTTCATACTCAGTGCAATGTCAGATGCAGACAAACCCCTTTGACTCACCTCAATCTACCCATGTCCCTCAGCAAGCCGTCCATTCCTTCGCGAACGGCCTTGAACTTTAATATGCCACAGCTCTCGCTCTCGACGTGCTGGCACAACCCACTAAGCGTGTTGAACTTCATGAGACAGGTGTGGAGAGGGCAGCGGTATATCTTTTCTTGGTGTTTTGGACTCGCGAGATGGCGGTTGAGGTCGGCGAGCGTCCTGAACGTGTTGTGGCAGAGCACACACTCGTACGCATAGCCGTTCCACGATCGCTCTGTGGCGATGTACCGAGGTTCATCGTCACCGTTGGTAATGAGTTGGCGAGGAACGGTGACCACGTTGCGGCGGTCGTTGAGCTGGATCCATCGGTCAACCATCTTGCGAGTAGCACCAGATGGGCAACCTCCGTTCTCGAGGTGGGCTATCATGGAGGACTTGTTGATAAAGGATTGCGTGCAACCATAGTGTTGGAATGCACAGGGTATGTTCCTCGGACAATGCACGCTGGATTTCAGGTGCTGGAGAAAGCGTTGGTCAGGCGTACAGACAATCACTACAGAGCAACTTACCGCACGGAGGTTGCTCTCCGAGTTGAACACACGACGACACTCTACGCAATAGGGGTGGCACTGACGATTGTGCTCGTGCAAGCCACGAGCATTCCGGAAGAACCGGTCACATCTTTCGCAGTAGTCGTGTTCCTCGACGCAGTGTGTGGTCAGGTCGTCGTCGTCTTCAAAGTGTGTGCCACACTCGCGACAGTAGTGATGCTTGGGACTCTGGATGTAGTGTTGTTCGAGACCCAATCCAGAGTCAAAGTCGATGTTGCAGGGGGCACAGTAGTTGTGAAAGGAAGACATCGACATGTGCTGTTGGTACGAGGACCAGGACTGAAACCAGCGGTCGCAGTCGTCGCAGTAGTAGGCCATCGCGACGGGTGGCAAGGAAGGTGTCGCGTCGGGGGACACCCTTAAATGAGTGGTGTCAAGGGTCCTATACGCGTATGCTGTGTGCACGTGATCACCCTCCTGGTTTCCAGCAACGACTCGAAGCTTCGACGTTTCGTCTACAACACCCTCCGCAATGTACTCGACCTCGGCACAGAAATCCAAGCGACGGACACATACACGCCCAGAGCTCACGGACGAACAGAAACAAGAGATAAAAGAAGCATTTGAGCTCTTTGACACGGACAAGGACGGCTCGCTGGACTACCACGAGCTCAAAGTCGCGATGCGCGCGCTCGGTTTCGACATGAAGAAGGCGGAGGTACTCAAGATACTCAGGGACCACGACAAGAGCGGTCACGGTCTCATGGAATTTGAAGATTTTGCAAAAATCAGTTGAGTCATGTTATTCCAGGACGGCCATCCCATTGTTATTATGACATGCGCGCGCCTCGACGCGTCATTACCGCCAGCCACCGGATCCCTTGATAGTGGCTTCACGGCCCCCTCTCGCCTTGTCCCATTTTCGTCCTTATTGATCTCGTTACTCACGTCGAATTCCCAGTGAGCGAGCGGATCCTCGCACGAGATCCGATGGAAGAGATCCGTCGTGCGTTCCAACTGTTCGACGACGATAACACGGGCAAGATTAGTCTACGGAACCTCAGAAGAGTGGCCAAGGAAATAGGTGACCGTCTGGAAGACGACGAGCTGTGAGTGGTGATCGTCTCCGAACTTGGCCCACTTTTTTTTAGGGCGCAAAACGCCCTGCATCGCGCAGCAGCAGGGCCCAATACCCCGTTTTCGTATGCCGTGCTGTGGGACCGTGCTTCCTTTGCCGTACCCATTGTTGTTCACCGCTATTTCCCAAAAACGCGATTATTATTTCAACTATTTGCGTTCTATATTTGCTCACCTCTGGTCTTCCATTTTCCTCAGGCAAGCGATGATAGACGAATTTGACCTGGACCAAGATGGAGAAATCAACGAACAGGAATTCTTTGGAATCATGACAGATGATGCATGACGGCCACCGCATGTGGCTGCCCTTTTCCGTGAACCCGCCAACTACCCACGCTCTTTGTAGATTATCACGCTACTGTCTCCGTCACCTATCTAACATCGTCCCTTGGCATGACCCCCGATCGCGTTCTCTTTCTGTCTTGTACGTTCTTTTTTTCACACCGATCATTTTCGCTAGCCCGTCTGACTCACTTTATTTGTTCCCCCCAAAGCCACATGATCGCTGCTGTATACATTTGTCCCTCGAACTCCAAATGTAGCTACCGTAATACAGTCCCTTTTGCTGTGTTCGTGAATTCCGCCGAGACATGGCGTCTGCTGAGTCGTCCCAAAGCGTTCGCTGAGCCCCAACTGGTCGGATCTCTTTTGGAGATACTGAGTTGCGGGCGGGGATAACTGTCCGAAGTTCCAGGTTTGCGCGACGCGGTATCACATGAAAAAAATTGTCAGAACAAGGCCACATTCGTTCCACATTGACCCAAAAGATGTTATTGGGATCTCCAACACGTATAACGCCCAAGACACCCATACCATACTTTACAACCATAACGTATTTGCTACATACTCCGACCGATGGGTTACAATAAACAACATGACGAGCCTCTGAAGAACAAGTGTCCGAATGTGATGATGCAGAATAATGATACACGATCCCCACCGTCTCCACGGACGGCGATAAAATACAGGGGAAAAAAGGTCGTGAAAGCCGTGGAAATTCGTTAGACATCTACAACCGAGGAAGGAAGTGAATGTGCAAAAGAAACAGGGGAAAGACAAGGATGTCATGAAGAGCCAGCACGAGCAGGGTGGTTGGTCGGCCTGATTGCGACCCTAGGCAGGCGAGAGGCGACGCGTCCAGAAATTGCCGTGTGATGGGCGTGCGTGGTGGCGCTGGCAAACTTGAGACCGAGGAGTTGACGGAAGGGCATGATGGCATGGAAAAATCCAGGCGTGCATAGACCAAGAACTGTCGAAGCGATGGCGGCATGGCCTGTGGGTATATCGCCAGTGCACAGGAAACCATGGAGCGATGGCGCAGAGGGAATGCTGACTACCTCGACCACGGCGCAGTGCATGGAAGAATGTCCGAAGGGGGGAATGGAGGGATAATAACGAGGATGAATGAAGACCACATGTTTGGAAATAAGACGAATAAGAAGACGACGAGGGTCAGAAAGGAAAGCGCATTGTCCAGAGTGTGAAAAGTCCGACTGCCGTCACGTAGCAGGTGAGTACCCAGTATGACCTCGGACTGTCGCCCAACACAGACCTTGGCTACGTGTACCCGAGATCTTAACTTGCTTCTCCGTCCCTCACGCGCTCCATGACTTTTGGCAAGTCTTTATGAACCTTCATGTGTTGTCCGAGGTTATCATGTCGGCTGAATTCCTTACCACACCCAGGATACGGACACTTGTGTGCTAGGAAGGAAAAGTTAGCAAATCGTGGCGCACAGATGGGCATACGACGCACGTTTCTCATAGGTGTGAATGCTTCTGATATGCCTCTTCAGATGCTCTCCTCTGGCAAAGCATTTCCCACAACCGCTGACGTCACAGAGATAAATGCGAGCGCCCAGCGCTGCATCTCTTTGGCTGCGCCCGTTCGTACCGTTGACAGTGGGGACTCTACGGCCTCTTGATTTTTTGGTCAGATTTGGGACGGGAACTGGAATAGGAAGCGTCCTCGCGTTCTTCCGCATCTTCCCCGCTTGGCCAGTTGATGAAGCGGGTGACATGTCAGAGGCAGATACGAGAGGTGACCTGGGAGAACCCTTGACGGCAGAGGGTGAGACATCTGCACCATATGGATGATACCGAACCGGGTTTCTACCGGCTATGGATCGAGGACGTAAGCTCCGCGTGTTCTTTGACGTAGTCCGGCTGCGAGGCAGAAAGTCGCCGTCTCCAGCGTCGTCGTCCACTTCTGGCCTGTAATCGTAGTCGGCGAGGTCGCGGCAACTCGATTCTTCTACCCCCTCCGTATCTTCCCTACTAGCCGTCCCTGAAAACGACCCTCCAATGAATTTTCCCGTGTAGTCGTAAGCTGCGACCGTATTATGTCCACTGGCCGTGGTGCCATTGTGAAGGTTCAAGGGTACAACGTCAGGCTCACCCTCTGCGTCTTCGTCACCCCCATCTGGTAGCTCTGCAAAGGCCATGACAGGGGATACCTCGGCCGGCCGGACGGTTCGTTGCTCTTGAAGACCCTGGGTCCTTACCCTCAGCGCATGTCGCTCCTGCTGTTGTTCCTGTTCCTGGCACGTGCGTTCGCAATTATTGACCAGCGACGTTCCAAAGTACGTCGAATGACGTGGAACGGGGGCAGACAGGACCGGCGCATTCATCGGGGTCTGATTGGTCGGAGACGGGCCGTACTGTAGAGCCAGATCAAGTGCTGCAGATGACTCGGTGGGGGCTGAGGCAAATGAATGGTCAGTGTCCCTGAGTGTGACTGCAGGATCGATGTATGCGAACCTGAGTCCAAGAGGGCGCGATAAGTTCCAAAGCCATTGCTAGGGCCGGCGACGTCAGCCGACCTATTGTACACGTCAGGAAAGGGGATATCATTTTCCTGTTTGATGCTGACGCCTTGCCTAAGCGAGTACCCTGGCGAGAATTGCTGCGTTAATTGTGTGGGCGCACTGGTATAAGGCCGAGAGGGAAGCTGTGGATAAACAAGATCGGGCTCGTCTATTTCCTGCTCAAACGGCTGCGCATTACCACAGGTAGCCCGTGTGGCCGACTGTGCGGGAGCGGAGACAGGTGGCTGGGTAGGATACTTTGTGGGGCTATGTCCTTGCCTTGGGATTTGCTGTATCGGCGGATATAGCGGCTGGAATTTCTTCGCCTCTGGTGACCATGAATAACCCATAGCGAGCGAGAGATTCAAGGGTAGGGGGGCTGAAACTGGCTGCTTGTAGAATTCTGGACTGTCGAGAGCGTACGTTGACAGAGGGAGGGGACGAGAGCCGATATGGCCGTACGGATAGCCCAGGGATGTGTCTTCCGACGTCGTGTACGGGTAGTAGTCGTCATTGCCGGTTGCAACATGGGCTGCCAGGTCGTTATCCATGTTATCGATGGGAGGCTCGGGAAGGGGACTCTCGTTGGCAGACGAGGAGGACAGCGGTGATTCGGCAGATGCGGCAGAGACGTCCGATGAGTAAGGGCTATAGCCCAGGCTCGTCTGATGGAGGGGAGAGTGATGCGATTGAGTACGGTAGGAGGAAATAGCATGAACGGGTGGGGAAAAATGCCCGTGATTAAATGCTAGGAGTGGATTGGAGTGGGACTGCGTGGCGGTAGGATATGGTGAATTGGACATTCTGGCGACTGCTACGGAACCGTGGAACGATGCTCGAGTTGGAGATGAAGAAAGAGGATGGAGAGAGGGAGCGAAATAAGCGAAAGAGCCGTTCGAGTCCGACGCCTGCATTTTAAAGGAAAGTAGATTATTTAGTGAATCGTATCGACGCTTGGCAAGATGCGACTGAGCGTTCTATGGAAATATGCAATTGATAATGTTGGAAATGGTTGGTCATACCCAAGAACAAGAACCGACGCGCACCAGGCAATAAGTCGCCTGTTCAGGTACGGGGGACGTGATCGAAGTGGCTGTGGGGTAATTGTAATTTGGGAGCGAACGGAGAAAAACGGGGAGGCGCCGCAGAGGCTGACGATGTACTCGAAGCGATCGAGTTGGCAGGGACAAGGCTGGGATCGTGTTTCTGGTCGTCAAGGGTCGTTAAAAGGGAGGCGAGTGCTGTCAAGCGTGAAGCACTTTGCAGTGAACGGCGGTGTGAGTCAGAGAGGGGAAGCGGTGCAAGAAGGGCGGGAGAGACCGAGCAAATGTACAGGAATGAGCACCGCCGACGGACGGAAAAGCTGGGAGCTTTGGAAGAGAGCTAGCCGGGGAGAAGATGTTTTAATGTACATACTAGAAGGAACATTTCACTCGCCTGTGTATCCTTGTTGATTCTTCTCGGACAAGTTCACGGATACGATCTCTCGGCGTATCTTTACCATATGGGTTATCCTCTGCGCGAGGTGCTTTTCGACACGGTTCTTGGGAGCCATCGTGCCCTTGGAGTCGGTCGGGGACGTCCGTCTTGCTCTGTCGAGACGGGGATCCCCCATCTCGGCAAAATCTAAGGTTTCAAACCTTGCATCTCCGATCCTTTCAATCGTCTGATCTCTGATAGTCACTCTGCCCGTCAACGTTATCATATTCTGCCATCTCACGGTACTGCACCTCACCGTGAGATTGGTAGTACGCCGTAGTCACCAGTACGAGGCTGCACCTCATTGCTGGGCTTCTTCGTGATCCATCCCGACGGCTTCGGTATCTCCCCCGGTCACCCTGTTCATTCTGCCTGGAATCGCCTAGACGAGCGATCCGTGCTGTGGGGGGGTCGTTCATATCACCCAACCATGCGACACTTTGACTCAACTCTTCGTATCGCGCCGTCCATCAGCCATCGATGAACGTTTTAATTCATTTGCCATCCCTCGGCGAGCGCTCTGGGAGTTTCTCAAGAATTACCGATCATTTTCATACATCCACCCAACCTTCTATTTAGCGTTTGTATTGCGGGTCCCTGCAGTCCTTCGTGCCTCGCACATTGACACATCACATCGTCCTCGTGATCCCCACTGCTATCAATATCCATGGCTCGTAATCCGTCGTTTTCCGGCCGTCGAACGCGGGAGCGAGCCACTAGACGTAAGTGACCGCCGGAAGCAGAACCCCCATCAACTGCATGCCATGGAGAACGATAAATGAATGGAACGCAACAGATCAGGCAATTCACATCACCACACGGACGTCTGCGGAGTAGCTTGTTTCATCAGGCTCTCTTTTCAGCTCTGGTCGGAATGAATGGCGTTCATCCTAGCCTCATCTTACTCGGACCGCTCAAGCTCCACGTCCTGTGCGGTGTGAAATCCCTATCAAGGCCACGCGTGTCATCGATCAGGACAATGGCGAGACACCAGAAGCCATCCGTAGCGCCGATGCTGGCATAAATGGCAGGATTCTGTGGGTGCTGTATGTTTTTGGGATCAGTCAGCCTCACATCAGGACGAGAATGAATGCAAATTCGGCACTACCGCATGCATGTGGCAACCATGGCTCCACCTCGAGGCGTGACTGATCAAAGGTGTGAGGATCTCATCCCTGGCTAGAAGGAAGCACTTGGTCCATAGGCAACTCCGGTGCACGTTTTTACGCTCACGATGTTCACCCTCGAAAGCAAATTGCCGGGCGGTGTGGAGTAGCCCAATCACCGAAAGCAACTAAACCTTGTCGATGAGCTCAGCGAAGCTCTCTCGCGTACAATTCCGAATTAAACTATCTAAACTCGACGATATTAGTCTCCAAAGCCCCGACCTCAAAGGGTCCAGATTTACAACACGTCCGATTGGGGCACACGGGGCCATCGTGGATTGGCTGCATACATAAACCAGCTGGATACGCCATCGGCTATAAACAAAAATGTCGTGATAAAGAAGATCAGACAAGATCGGGCTGGCGAGGTACCGGAACACGCCGATGCGGCGGAAAGTTGGAGACGTCGAAAGGTGTCATTCGGTTGAAAGGCACCAGGGTGGCATAATACTGATCATACATGAAGTGCTTGGCGAGCATTGTCGAGTCTAGTCCTTTCAGGGATCCAAGATAGCCTTATCGCATTTCCAGGGAAATGGCAGGGGTCGTGAGAGGCAAGAGGAACGGCGAATGCATGATCGCGTGTAGTCCCTGCGGAAATGTCAGCTAGAGTGCTCCACCGGGTTTAATAATTGACCGAGCATGAGAATAAAGAGATACATACCGTATCGAGAGCTACCGCGGATCTGCGGAGGGCCCCCATCGGTGTGTCGTCAAGAATCGTAGACACGCCATTGCGCTCCGACTGCGCATTCCGTCCCGAGGGCTGTCTTGTTCGCTGGGGAAGACTGAGTTCCGTACTTGTTTAATTACCTGGCAAGCGAGATATGAGTGAAAACGGACCCGAGTACTGATCGCACTGATAACGAGCGAGGCCTCGTGTTGTGCGTAGAGAGGAAGGGTAACCGATGCACTGGACGCGAACAAGCCAGTGGTAGCAAAGATGCCTTTCTAGAAAAGGACGCCACTTGGAACGAATCGGTGCAGTAGAGATGGGGAGGGGTGTTCGGGCCGGAGAAGGGTCCAATCCTGGGGAGATGCCGGTCTCGGCACGGTGGTCCATGGACCTGCTGAGTCATACGCCGTGGACCGGTGGACACGTGGTCTTTTTGATCTCGTTTTTTTTTTCCCTTGTCCGTCCGCTTTGGACAGGGGCTCCGACAATCAAACACATCGCTCCCAGTCCCGTCCCCAGTCCCTCCCTGAGCCCAAAAACTTGTTCTCGTCCTTCTCCCCGGTCTACTCCTTCCCTCACCTCATTTCTTGTCCGTCTTTTCTCCACACGTATGATTTCTCCGCCCTTCAAAACAGTCTCTTCTGATTCTCCCATCAGGCACTGTAAAAACAATGCAAGGTCCCGAAGGAGCCGAAAAAACCACAAATGGGGTCCTGCAGACCACGCTTGAACCAGACGCAACGCTCGTTGACCTAAACACACCGCAGAAAATGGTCGGCAAACTTTTGCCCTTTATCCAACTTAGTCCCTGACCAGGATAATGCCGAACCCACCGGTCATCGGCTGACCCCTCTCTTCAGGTTGAACAATCCCCCTCGACGCCCGACTCCCCATCCAGCCCACGAAGAATAACGCGATCACAGACCACCGGCCGCCCCACCGTACGTTGGGGAAAATATAGCAAGGAAGACGACACAGAAGACGAACTACCACCACAAAAGGGTCCGGCCGCCCTCAAACGACCTTTTGACGCGCGAGCAGTAGACGAAGAGACTGACGAAGAGCCCGGCCAGGAACCTGTATATCAACCGACCAAGATCCCGAGAATGGAGCCTGCCCCTTTGTTGCCTTCGTCCTCTTCCATGACCGTCGTTGACGAAGCAGAACAACCTCCCGTGGTGGAGGTCCCACCCATCGTTCCCCGCGTATCTCCTCCCACTGGAGAATACACCTTTTTGGATGCCTCCTCCAGCTCGTTTACCGCAGAGCGTCGTGGTCCCCGTATACGTACCGCACCTCCTGTACCGGTTCCGAATTTGACAAAGAAGAGTCGTGGCCGACGCGTACCAACTGCAGCAGATCCCAGCGCAGAAGGCGAAAGCGTGGAGGGCAAAAAGGGAAGAGTCTACGTGTGCAAAGTGCAAGATTGCGGTAAATGCTTCAGTCGCGGTGAGCATTTAAAGAGGCACATCAGATCCATCCACACACACGAGAAACGTAAGTTCGATCATACCACAACGCCTATCTTCGGCGAAGGCAAGTGCTAATCGTTCCTGATCAGCCTTCAAGTGCCCTCACCCGGCGTGTGATAAACGTTTTAACCGCAACGATAACCTCCTCCAGCACTTGCGCGTACACAAGGGTGACAACTCTTCTCAGACCTCCGTCGACTCGCCTGCAGGTCCCGCTGGCGAGGAGCACGCTGCCGAAGAGCCCTCTTCTGCTGCTCAACGCGCCTCATCGAAGAGTAGTAGCGCACGTCGCGCCACCCGGCCTCTCCGGAAGACCAAATCTGCCGCATCGACGCCACCAATCCCTGCGGCCCGGATAGCCGCATCGCGACTTTCAGGACGCAGCCTTCCTCCCCCCCTACCCCGGACATACTCCATGCCCCCTCTTCCCTCTCTTGGTCCAACATACCACACTCCGGCAGTCGCCGGATTTATGAGCAACACCAACATTGCCGTTTCTTCTTTGCGTACCGCTATTGATGAAAGCGACGGTGAACCCGAAACCGATACAGATATCGAAGCACGGGGTGGCCACGATATCCGGTCTTTGTATAGCTTCTCTCGTGATCTGGGCAAACAGTCGTTCCGAGATTCGGCATATGCCGCCCGAGAAGCCGGGCAGGCTGGTCAAATGAACGGCGAAGTCGAGAACCTCGCTAGCAATACTGCTCGTGATGAGCAAGAGGCGGACGAAGGGGACGCTCGAACAAAGTCTGAAGTTTCGGCATCTAGCCCAGAACCCGGCGTTTCCCCAGTGGAAGAGGCCGACGAACGTCCGACCGATATACCATCTGCAGCGCCGTCACCTCCCCCCTCTGCCGTGTCCGTTCACTGACAAGGATTGGGGGTGCGGCGGTCTTCCAGCCTAACCCGGGATAGATAATAAACTATTTTTTTGAATATGTTGATCATCTTCAATGCTGTCGAATTCCTTTTTTTTTCCGCTGCTGCGTGACCCATCCATGCGCGTTTGTATCGCATTGTCACTCCGTCTGATTGTGAATCTCTTTTCTAATGGATGGCTTCTTGCGTATGTTGTTTGGCTAGTCTCTTCCTTGCCTCCAGCGGTGCTTTCTCCATTTAATGTGCATAGTAATTCCTCCACGTGCCCATTTTTACTGTTGACGTTCCCTTGATATCGAGTTTCCGCTTTCTTCACGTACTTACTCTTCCAACTAATCATGGGCGTAAGCGGTTAGTCAGTCGATCGTCCCACCCTTTCTTGATCGGATACGGTCTGCGATACCTGGGATGTTGTAATACAGCTGATTCTGGACATTACTGCTCGGAAATAAGGCCAGGTCGTTCTCGAGTCCAGTCCAGGCAACGCGATCTCGAACACGGGGGAACCAGTTCGAGAGCGAGGCGAACAGATGAAATTTCAAACAAAAGGAAGGAAAAAAAAAAAGACCGACTTCGAAACTAGCTTCCATTCGAATCAAATCGCGCGCGCGTTGTCACGGTGCGTGTTCCAGTTGTGCGTGTGTGCCGTCGGAGCGGACATGGCTGTGGAGCGCGGTTCAAGAAATCAGATGTGTGTGCCCGTAGCGTCGAGAGTGGAGACAACGGCTGAAATGCAAATTCATTGATCTGGAAAAGGCAGCTCGTCCGTCCTTGTGCTCCATCAACATATCATAGCATACACATATCCACTTTCAAAAAAGGTCATACGAATTACCCATGGCTTCCATCAAGAACCACGTCCACACGCGTCCCGACGGGTTGCAAGGGGGGGGGAGCTGGGTACTAGATCAGATCTAGGCCCACTTGAGGACGTCATCGTTGGAGGGTCCTGCGGGAACATCGGACGCAGCGAGGTTGCACTGATGGAAAGCGCGGACTTGGTCAGGCTTGAAAGCACCGACGACGGTGTGCAAGAGTCCTCGGTTATGGAACAGGACAAGGTCTTTCTCTTGCCAATCGTGTGGGTAGACCAACTATATATTTTTTTCGTGACGTGCAATGAATGACCATGAGGGACGTCATTACCGGGACATGCATATTTGCCTCGCTCACCTGTGGCGCAATGGCTGGTCGCTGGATCTTGTAGAGCAGCGCACGGACTTGTGCGAGATCCTTGATGTGTACGCCATCTGGGTACAGGGCATCTTCACGATTCGCGCCTGCTGGGAGAGGCTCGACGATGAGTTCTTGAACGCCGCACGGATGAACTTGAAAGTGGAGGTCCCCCGTAACCGGGTTTTTCCACAGCTACCAGGCGGCGTTTCTCAGCAACCTTGTCTCTTTTGGACCGTGGATCGGCTTACCATAGGGAACATCTTGACCCTGGACTCTTCCCAATCAGGGAGTTCTACCATAGGGAGCTCAAGACCTTCAGTCTCGATTCCCAAACCGGTTGGCATAGCACGAGCTGGTGCCATCCAGACGTAAGGGTGTGGCGCATAGCGCACCAAAGTTCGTACCGCGAGACTCTTGAGCTCTCGCGGCAGAATCTCAAACATGGTCTTGCCCGAGACGAACGCAGTGGTACCGAGGGGCACTGGTAACTCGTCTCCAGTTCCATCGTCGTACCTGACGGTCTGGCGGTCGCCCTTGGGCACCGTAATGCCATAAAGCGTGGTCACGCGAGGTGGATTATAGTCGTACAACGCTGCATCGATATGCCATCTGTAGAAACGGGTGTAACCCTTGGCTTCGTCCTCCTCGGAGACGCGGGTTTTGTGGAACGTCTTGTGGGAGGGGTGCTTGAGAGCAGCAGTAGCGAGACCTTCGTGGTCTGTCACCGTACCGTTGCCAATGAGTTGAACCTGGGGCACGCGGGGTATAGTCTTGAGGTCCGGATGAAGAATGGACTTTTTCGTAGATTGAGTCTTGTTGTTGCCATGTCCGTAGCTCTCGGATTGCGGATCGAACGCCTGAAGGGTAGTGGGGTGAGCTGACGAGACGCAGAGAAGCGCATATAGCGAGGAAGGAAAAGGGTTACCTTTGTGAGCGCATATTGCTGTTCGGGCGTAAGAGAAACGTTGCGGAACAACAGGGCACCATGCTGGTGGGATGATGGGGTGTAAACGTGGCGCTTTCGTGGCAAGATGTGGTTGAACTAACCTTGTAGAGGGCGTCGTGGATCTCGGAGAACTGGGCCGGAGTCAGCTCACCAGGGCTGACACCCTTGACCTCGCGACCAAACTCGACAAAATAAGATGGATCCGCAGAGGCAGGCAGAGGCAGAGGGGCCAATTCGATAGCCATTGTTGGATTCACAGCAGGAAATGGAAGGAGTGAGCGGTCGGTCTGGAGAATGAACGCGACGCACGCGATATGATGATCTGACTCGACAGATAAGAGCTGATACAACCACCGCCGCTCAGCGCTCAGTGACGGAACATGCCGATTGTATTGTTTGTAGCCCCTTGGGGATCATAAGTCGACGACTCTTCTCCCCGCTGGAACCTCCAGTTACTAGTCCCGATCAACGCCGAGTCACTGGCATTCAACCTCGCTGGCATGCACTACTAACCAATCGCAGTAACTTCTCATCCGCAGCGTACTACGAATGGGGGTGCAAGTTCGCTAGATTTCGTTGCAGAAGAAAAAACTCCGTCATACCCGAAATTTCCTTTTCTGATCACATCACACCCTGCCACGTTCAACTCATGATGGAGGACTCTCGAATGCGGCAGAGGAGACCAACGCTGGCCAATACACCGACTGGTTCGAATGACACGACAGAGGTAGACCCACTCAGGTGCCCAGAATGTCTGTTTATTCCCTTTCCAATTAGGCTTCTAGGAATCCTCCAATCCCCAGGACATTATACGGCTTAATTGCCCTCATGCTACTCAGATATGTCTTTTCTCAGGTACGTAAGACCGTGCAACTGTGATATACGCTCTGATATAACCTGGCTCAGCTTCCGTTATACAAGCTTGCGGGCTTCCGTACCAGCGAGACTCCTCTCCCTGGCGTCAGACCTGGAGTCGTTCCAACGTTCACAGCGGACGTGCCAAGGCGTGATGCGGTCGTAGAGGCTTTCAAGGTATGCATGCACATTAGCACCTTTGTCTCCGTTTCACTTTCACCTCTATATACAGCATGCTTGGTCGGCATACGGTGAGTGTGGCTATTCGACAGACTTCCAAAACTGACCGCTTCAGAGCGAGATGCTATGGGCGATGACGAATACCATCCACTATCTCGCACCGGTTCGAATCTTACAAAAGCTGGTGGCGTCGGGTACACCGTCGTGGATTCCATTGACACGATGCTTATCATGGGGCTACATGAGGAGTATCAGCGTTCCCGAAAATGGGTACAAACCCATTTATCCTTTGAGCGTGACGCCGATTTCAGCACATTCGAGGTACGTGTCATAGCCACCTGACCCTGTGGATATACAGGAATGCGGTGTTTTTCATTCTAGACTACAATACGGGTATTGGGTGGGCTGCTGGCTGCATACCACCTTTCGGCGGAGGATCCCATCTTCCTCGAGAAAGCACAAGATCTTGGGAATCGTATTCTTCCCGTGTTCGAGACGCCCTCGGGCCTCCCGCTCTCCTCGGTCAACCTGCAACGCCAGGAAGGCGTGCCTGACCACGATAATAATGGTTTAGTCAGTACTGCAGAAGCTGCGACTTTGCAACTCGAATTCCGCTACCTCTCCGACCTCACTGGAGAGGACATCTTCTGGGAAAAAGCCGAGGAGGTACGACACTGTCTATTACAATGGGCTCCGTTGTATCCATTATCATCACAGGTCATGGCTGTCCTCAAAGCAGCGAGAACTCCATCTGGCCTAGTACCGATCTTTGTCGAGTACGTGTTATAAGTGACTTGCAAAGACTATCCTAATTTGTATCCACCTCAGCCCGGGAGATGGTCGTTACCGGATGGCGCCTATACGCCTTGGTTCCCGCGGAGATTCTTACTATGAATATTTATTGTTAGCTCTTCGTCCAGTCCCGCATTCATTGCATATCACTGACCTTTTACCCGCAGAAAACAGTATCTTCAGACTGTGAGTTTCGAAAATCAACACTGATGGGCCTTGGTGACGAAATTGCTTTCTAGAACCAAACTGAAGGGGTGTATCACGAAGTGAGTTCCTGGATGCTTGTACAAACCGGCGAGTCGTATGGTATCCTTATTCGACCGATAGCTCTATGACCATGCGATGACGGGCATCCATGACCATCTCATACAAAAGAGCGTATCTGGAAAATTGGTCTATACTGCCGAACTCGTTCCGCAACCCACTCGTCAAGGCGAACAGTTCGTAGACACTCTCATTTCCTTTTGTATTCTCAACGGGACTCGTTGGACAGGAATTACCAACTTGTTCCCAAGCAAGATCATCTTGTGTGTTTCTTGGGTGGCTCGCTCATGTTGGGCGCGACTACTGCTGGAGCACTTGTAGATCGTGTCTCTGTCCCTCCATTGCCGCGTGAGCTTTCTGAGAATGCTAAGCGTGATTGGCACACGGGCGTAGAACTCATCAAGACATGCATGGCGACTCATGATACCCAGACGTATGTCATTCCTCCCGTCTTTGCCTGTAAGCAATGGATCTCCACAGCTGTGTTTATTTTGTAGTGGACTCTCCGCAGAGATTGTGCATTTCCGCCTTCCGGAAGAAGCGGAAGAAGATTGGTCAGGTCGGACAGACTGGTATATCAAAGGGTCTCAGTAAGGAGAAACCCTTGTGGAGGTTGGCTCGAACCTCATTTCTACCCCTACAGGCCAGGAAGAGTACCCTCCTTGGATGCGAGATATATTTTGCGGTATGTTCCTTGCTCCTATCGGAAAGTGTCTATATTAATGTGTTTCAATCTAGTCCAGAAACGGTCGAATCTCTCTTCCTCGCATTTCGCCTAACAGGCGATACTTTGTACCGGGATCAAGGATGGGCCATCTTTCAAGCAATTGAAAAACACTGTCGCGTCGCCACGGGCGGTTTCGCTAGTGTCAGAAATGTCGATCAAGTTCCTGTTGAACAGCAAGACAAGATGGAGACGTTCCTGATGGTCAGATCCCTGGTTCCTTGGTCCAACCCCCGCACTGAAACCCATTGAAATTCGCAGAGTGAGACACTGAAATACCTGTACTTGCTATTCTCGGATGCGAGCGTCCTTCCGTTGAACGGTACGTCACCTCTGTCACGTCGCATAGTCCCGTGCTTGACGTTGTCGTTCCTTAGAATATGTCTTTAACACAGAGGTACCCTTTTTCTGCCACTGTCTCGAGAAGGAGATGACTTACGCCAACGTTCCACAGGCACATCCTCTTCCGATCTTCATACCCACGATCCGTACAGGGTTCTGGTGAACGACCCATCGTTATCTCGCGTCACAGTTCCTGGTTTCGCTCTTTGTATTTATTACCGAGACACTTGTCAGCAGTCGCGATACGCAGCAGTTCTCTCTGATCGGTGTACAAATTAGAGTTGACTGCTCGGTCGCTGGTTCTTACCCATCTGAAACTTTAGATAAAAACAGCGTTGCACGAGGAATCAAATCTCCGCAGATGTTGGGCGATTTAAAATAAATACTCCACCTTACGCTCGGTCGTTTTCGGTCACCAACATAGTATTCACATGACTCTGAACCAGTAATTAACCCTCCGTTTACTGTCGAAAAACCATAAGCTACGTGAATTAGTGAAGACCTAGGAAGTAAGTACTGAATGTTTATAAGGAGTGTATCCGACGGAGAGTCATCACATCGGGGTAAGATGTTCTATAATAATCTAGCGTTCGAGACGATGCAGGGCCTACATCGCGCTAACGACCACTTGCGCATAGGACTTGCCCATCCAGGCAGACCCATCGTTCAAGCTAGCACGGGTAATGTACTCCCATGGTTCGTCGGCCTCAGCATCGTCCAGCGCAATGACGGCGCGGATCGGGGGTATCACTTCAAAGTCGAGCTCTACAACAACGCCCACAACGTCAGCATTGAAAACCAACACCACGAATACGAACCAAGTACTCACGTTTCGCCTTGGGCCGGCGCGGTTTCGAGATGAGATCGCCCAGCGTCAGCTCCGTGAACGAGCTGTCTCTCGGCAGGGTCACGTCATGCCCGGACCCGAGTTCGGGCCCGAGCGCTTGTACCGGCGTTCTGGAGGCGCCCTCCTGGGCCGGACGCGCCTCCTCGGGCTGCTCCCCGTCCCAACTCTCCATGCTGAGCTTCCGAACGAGCCTCGCCCCATGGGTATGGGCATGGCACCCCTTGAGCCCCAGCACGCGCACAGCAGCAGCCTTCTCCTTGCGCTCCTTGGCGAGCGCATGCTCCCGTCGTTCCTTGGTACGATGACGGGCATGCTCATGAGCACGCACTTCCTTGGTGGCAGCGCCTTGGTCTATGCGAGCACTCGGCGTGTCATGAGAAGGTGGGGTGGACTTGGTGGTTGATGTGGTAGGCATGACAGAGAGAGGAACGGACGTGTCGCATTTATATAGGCCGCTCAATGTGGCGTGAAGGATGCCTTTGGCTATGGCGCGGGAAATGGGCTGCGCGAGCCGAGCAGGTCAGCTCAGTTGATGGGAATGACAGTACTGAGGGGGAAGAGTCACTCACAGGCTCACAAAACAAGTAAGCGGGGCGTTGCTCATCATTTTGGGCCGTGCACAGGACAAAGGCACTGCACCTAGATATGTCAGAATAATTCAGCACGACCCGGACATGGCGCGTAACAGGTAATGGCACGTGATCCTTATCTCGCACGTTCGAGCAAATACCCACGTTTCAAAACTGTAATTTGTCAGTGTACAACAAGCACAGCTCACATGTCTAATGGTACAACTCATCGCCCAAAGCTTTTCCCAGTGATCGCAAGAACTATCTGAATGTGGGCACTTCCACTTCACGTCTCTATTTTTTGAGGAGGGCGGGAGCGTCCAGACCGGCAGACAACCCCTTGTCTCCGGCGAAAGTCGCGCCTGTTCCCTGGAGTTCATCCCTGAAGTGCGGATAAGCGTGATATAAGCAAAGAAGTGTTACGCGCTTACTCAATGCGCAACAATGCGTTGTATTTTGCAACACGCTCGCTTCGCGCTGGTGCACCAGTCTTGATCTGGCCGGTACCAAGGGCAACGACGAGGTCGGCGATAATGGTGTTCTCCGTCTCACCGCTGCGGTGAGAGACCATGACACCCCATCCATCCGACTGCGAAAGTTGTGCACTGAAAATGTGATGAATATATACAGCATATAGCGAGAAAACTGAACCGTACGCTTGAATGGACTCGGAAATGGTACCGATCTGGTTGATCTGGTGAAGTAACCTGTCAGTAATAATCTGCAAACAAAACGGTTGAACTACCAACCTTGAGAAGCAGACCATTGCAAGCCTTCTTCTCGATAGCAGTCCTGATGCGGAGAGGGTTGGTAACAGTCAAGTCATCACCAACGATCTGAAGTTTGCTCCGCTTCGTGAAGTGAGACCATGCTTCCCAATCGTCTTGGTCGAAAGGATCTTCGATGGAAACAATGGGGTACTTGTCAACGTAGCTGAGGTACAGGTCGGCGAGTTCAGTCCCGGATATCCACTTCTGGGGGTCAGAGTTAGGGTTCTTGAAGTCGAGATCGTATTTTCCGTCCTTGTAGAATTCGGACGAAGCAACATCGAGAGCAATTTTAATCTTGCCCTCGTAGCCCGCTTTCTTGATGGCTTCGCTTAGAAGCTCAAGTGACTCCTCAGCACCACCCACATTAGGGGCAAACCCTCCCTCATCACCAACGTTAACAGCTAACAGATACAAGAAGGGTTCAGCAAAGATCAGGGTAATTCGTGCACTATACTAACCATCAATTCCGTATTTGGCACTGATAACCTTCTTCAAGGTGTGATATGTTTCGGTACCTATCTTCATGGCCTCGGTGAAACTAGAAGCACCGGTCGGAAGAAGCATGAACTCCTGGAACGCGAGCTTGTTACCAGCATGCGAACCGCCGTTGATCACATTGAAAGCTGGACAGGGCAGCACATAGGGGGGCTTGACGCCGGCAAGCTCAGCCAAGTGCTGGTACACGGGAACGCCCTTCTCTGCGGCGCCAGCTTCGGCGACTGCGATAGAGATACCGAGAATAGCGTTAGCACCGTACTTGCCCTTGTTGGGAGTACCGTCCTGTTTGATGAGGAAGTCATCGATCTCCTTTTGCTGGGTGACCTTGAGGTCAGACTTGATCAACGCAGGACCGAGGACGTCGTTGATATTTGAAACAGCCTTGGAAACGCCTTCCCGACATAGGGGTTAACGGAGCCATTTGGAAATCTAGAGTGAGGTTTGCTCACCCTTTCCGACATAGTTGGCCTTGTCACCATCACGAAGCTCGAGGGCCTCGTGGATGCCGGTGGATGCACCAGAAGGTACAGCAGCGCGGAAGCGACCTGTCAAATCATAAACCTGGTGTAATCTACAATTGTATGCAGGTAATCACCCTTCTCAGTGTAAAGATCGACCTCGACAGTGGGGTTGCCGCGTGAGTCGAAGATCTGGGTGAGAGCGCCTCAGCAAAGCACTCGATGCAGCATATATGCAGGTCGGGGCTACCTGGCGCGCGTGAACTTTGGTGACGGACATGGTTGAGAGAGCAAAGATACGATTTCAGCCGGGATCAGTCTTATAGGGAGCGCGGAATCGTCGTGGGAAACTGATTATCGTTGGTGCAAAACTCAAAAAATATACTCATGAAACCAGCCAGCCTGTGTCGTTAACGACGCGCGATTTCGGCGCAACAGTTTTCTACAGCACAGCGATAAGTGATGATTTTTAGTGCAAGTGCGACCTAGTCCGCTCTAAACGGGTTAAAATAGGGCAGCACTGTCCGCTTAACGACGCTTCCGACCCTCGCCTTTCTTGCCGACCGGTAGTGATTTGAGGAACGCTACCTTGCTGCGATTTTTGTTCTTCACGTTTGCATGCGTGTAAAAATTCTCGGCTCTTTGCTACAGCGGATGTGAATATTACGGAAAGCAGGGTAAAGAACGACATACTTTTCCAGTTTTCATTCGAGGCTCTTTCTTGGGAGGCGTAGGCGTCTCTGCGTCCGAAGACACATTCCCTATCAAAGATTAGAGTGACAATAATTATGGCATAAGGCACTTACCTTTAACAGGTTGGATCACCGCATTGGTGACGATACTGTCTGTATTTTGGTTACCCTCCTCTGGGAACACGTCGTTCCACGACAGCCCCGGATCAGTATCGGCATCGGACGTATCCTCCGACGACCATTGCCCCTCCTCGGGAGAACCCCCGTCCGATAAAGCCATCTCGTTGGCTTCGGCTTCGGCTTCCAAGGGTCTGATGTCCTCAGCGAGGAAGGTGTTCTTCTGCATAATCGAGTTGAGGTTCTGCTTGACACTCACAACCTCCTTATCTTCTTCTCCAGCCACTGCTTTGGCCTTGCCTTTAGCCTTCGATTTCGCTTCAGCTTTGTTCAGCTCCTCAGGTCGTTCAGGAGGTGGAACAAAAAATGGGATGCGGCCTCGGACCCAATCGGTAAGTATAATTTTGGCAACACCATCCACGTCCGGTTCTCCGCCTTTGAGAAGCCGCCCCTTCATCTTCGCTAGCGTGGTCAAAAATTGTTCGGGGTCCCACCCACACATCGGGTCGTCCGTATCAGGAAGGGGGATATCATATGTTCGGGAGAGATAGAGCGGTTTGACGCGCTCCATTAGTGCGGGTATATGATCGGAAGGCGTGGGTAAGGCCTCGACGCGCACTACGCCCTTGAGAACTGTTGAAGTTTGCGAATCGTGCGCAGATGTGGGTACAATCCCAGGACAGTCGATGAGATAGATCCGTCGAGTGAGTGTAATGTATTGCCAGACCTAAAGCCAAAAAAAGGATTATGCATTCATCTACGGTATTGAAGGGGAATAGCTGACTTTAGTTTCTCCAGGAATCGGCGCCACACGACAAACCTTGCCGCTTTTGAGGGTATTGATCACACTGCTTTTGCCGACGTTGGGGTATCCTACAAAACCTACGGAGATCTGCTTCTTATCGGAGTGAAGCTGTGAGAACTGGCGCAGGAGCTGTATGAGGGAACCCTTGCCGAACGAATGGTTCGGTGACGCATGGAAGGCGATTGTAGGATATCTCGGGGTTAGGTGTTGAATATACCGTGCCTATTAGAAGAGGATTCATAATTGAGGTAAATGTAACGCGCGAACACTTACAGTCACCCAATTAGGCACCAAATCGCACTTGTTGATAATCAAAACGACCTGTTTGTGTGCCTTTTCCTTCTTCAAATACTCCAACACGGACTCGCACATGGTCCCAAGTGGATCACGGGCATCCAAGACATGTAAAATGACGTCTGATGAGTCTATCACCTTGTACAGCTCTCCATATATACGTCGTGACGTCCCTTTTGCATAGATTGGTTCGATATAATCGGCATGCACTGGCTGGAAATCACCGTCGAGGCCGTGCTGATCCACTAGAAAATTTGTCAAAAAGGAACATCTCTGCGGACAATGACTGCAATACCTGACAATCCCTCCGCGAGGCGTTCCGCCGCTGCCGCGCCGACTTTGCCAAGCTCTTCAAACGTCCCGACGTCGAGCCTTGGTCTCTTTCGCTGAGCTTTAGGACCAAAAGTTTCACTAAATGGTTCGCTTTCCACGATATGTGACCGCTGTGTGTAAACAGATTAGAGCGTATAACGAACCGTGGCAAGGCTCACCTTGCGGATATTTGGATTGGCGGCATCATCCAAAAGCGCCATAGGAAGTTTATTGCGACGCAAAAGGACGGAATACGGGTCATCCTTCCTGGTAGACAGACTCGTCCTAAAATGATCGAGCGCAGTTTGCGATATCACTCTCGTGTTGCCTGACAATTTTCATCCGGCAATCCGATCACAAACTATTCTGATACTCGGATACGCACCAAACCACCGCCGATCAGGCTGTACACGCCCAGGTTTAGTTTCGCTTTCTCCTTTCTGAAAAGCAGCAGCCTTGATTATGTTTCCATCCTTGTCCCGGACAGCCTTCCCCCCCGTGAGCATCTTGGCTCGGGCGACTTGCTTTGCATTGCGATAAAAGTTTTCTCCTTTGATTTTTTTGAGAGATATGTCCTTGGAAGAGGAGGAGCGCGTCTTGGATAAGGACCGTTTCTTTGTCGACGCCATGGTGCAGTCGCGTTGGGTCACGATAAGTCACAGGGTGTGCATTCAGACTCCGATAGTCAACGACGGTTAATACTAGGGGTCAATATTTCGTCGTTTCACAAGTCGTCCACCATGGACTATCGAAGGTGGGATGGGATCTTACTCTATACTACCATTCGTTTTAACTATCCGTCTAACTTAGATTCCCTCTTACGAACAACGCTCGCAAACTATTCTTTCCGGGTCAGAAGATCTCTCTGAACCCCTAAATAACGACACTGAAGTCAACTTCACCATCTGCAAACTTTCCGTGCCAGTCACGCAAAGCGTTGTCGTACTTGCCAAACCAGACTCGGGAGATCCTGAGCAAGTTGTCATCAAAATCTATGATCCTCGCTACTTCGAGGAGAGGTACTCTGGGAAATATCGCTATAAGTGGAATCTTGCCACAGAACAGGCAGCTGCAATAGAGCGCGTCAAGAACCCAGACCTGTCCGTTGACGACCTAGTGCGCATAATATACGCTCATCGTCGCAAAGATCTGAGGGGGGAAGAACGAGCCACCCATGATATCTTCCAGGAGGTGAATTTTTACCGCGACATGATGGAACAGTACGAATCGGAGTCCACAGCATATGAACGTTTGAAGGACCTCCAGGGATCTGCTATCCCTCGTCTCATAATGGCCGGCCAGTTCCTACCACCAGACGAACGCGCCATTCGACCGCATGCCCTTGTTCTTGAATATATACCCTCCATCAACCTTTATGACGTCTCTCCTGATGTGATCACTCCCGCTATCCGCGAGCAAGTAATCTCAGCCGTCAAGAGCTTCCCTTCGTATGGCGTCATCCACGATGACATTGTCATGACCAATATACATTTCACCCCTCCGGAAAAGCCTGTAAAAGGTTTCCTCCTCGACTTTGGGTTGGCTAGGATTCGACCGGAGAGTGATAGTGAGGATAGTGAGAAACTGTGGACAATGTGTGGTGAATACGACGTAGAGCGGGCCAGAGCGCTATTGGAGGACGCCGAGTACTATAGAGATCAAACCGGTACCTATGATATAAGTAGATCTATGTAAGTGAACCAACAGCAAACTTGCCTTCGTATTTGATCACTTCCCTAGCTTCCCTAATGAAATTTGATCTTGGTAGAGATACTAAACGCCGACGGTGGATGTGAACCTTGCCATATGCCCCCCCAGCTTAGCAGATCCGGTCAATCCAAACCAAAAAGTTTTTTAAATCCACACAGGTGAAGAATGTCCCGTAGTATATTCAATCCGTAGGCACTCAGCATGCAGCCTCTGACTGGCCACATAAGCGTTTATTCTCCCTCGGCGAAGAATTCTGGCTATTCCATTGAGGTAGGCCATGACGCCAAAATAGATGTCGGCATAAACTGAATGCTCCTCGTTCTTCCACCGGTTTCCAGCAAGCCGTGCCGTATGCACTCACATGGAGGCAGAGCCTGATGATATTTGCCGTTAGTGCCATCTCATCGGACTATCCCCAATAGTGAGGACACCCGCCGAGTGCGTCACTTGACCTGTCATGCTGATGCCTATTGTGGCCGAGGGTTCTTGCTGTATAAAAGGGTGTGCAAGACGACCCGAAATAGTGGTTAGACAGTCCATCATGTTACCACTGGTCCTCTATGACCTTCCCTCCAAGCTCCCTGGCAATAGCTGGTCATTCAACCCAGCAAAGCCAAGGTGCGAACCCACCGTCCCCGTGGTATCATGTCCGCTCAATGAGCATTGTAGATTCGTTTTGAGCTACAAAAACCTCCCATTCAACACTATCTGGGTCGAGTACCCTGACATCGCTCCAAAGATGAAGGAGATCGGCGCTTCACCAGACAAGCGTCGAGATGGGAGCGAACAGTATACTGTGCCCGTGCTTAGCGATCCCAACACCGGCGCCCTCATCACCGACTCATGGACGATTGCGTTGTACCTCGACGAGACCTACCCGGAGAAACCGGTGTTCCCCAAGGGCTCCAGGGGCCTCATTAGGTCCTTTGAGTCCGCACTAGGCGCACTGATGGGTGCTTCTTTTGCATTTAGTATCCTGCGCGTGTCAGAGATCTTGAATGAGCGCAGCCGGGAGTACTTCGTCACTACCAGAGAAGCATTCCTTGGAGGGAAAGCTGACGAATGGTCTCCTGAAGGACCAACGCGCGACGCCCACTGGGAAGTTATTGAGAAAAAACTTTATGGTTCCGCGAAGATCTGGTACGAGGAGATAGAAGGCAAGTGGGTTATGGGAGATACGTTCTCCTATGCGGATATCATTCTTGCCGCGTATTCTCTTTGGTTCAAGAGGGTTTATCGAGACGACGAGTGGAAGAGGATTGCTTCCTTACACAGTGGGAAGTGGGAGAAATTGCTTGCGGAGGTGGAGAAAGAATGCAACATTGTTTGAACGCAGACCAGGCATATCGGATGTAACTCGAATGTACGATTAATCTCTCCCATTCAAACGTGATAGATAGCTGTGGAATGGGATACTTGACGGTAATGCACCCAATCTATACAACAGTCCAAGCAGTGAAGCATTGAGGTGTAAGTACGAAGACAGACAGATGGATAGATATGTTCCAGGTTGATGTCGACATGCCGTGTCCTGCAAGAGCGTCGAAACGACACTTCCTAAGCTGGTGCGTATTCTCGAGAGATCAGGACTTGCAATGCGAAGTCACTGGCACTGTCATCGACGGTGGGGTGGTCTACATCGCGCAGCGTGGCATTCTCCCATGGAGAAGGGAAAAAATGACAACGCAGCGAGCTTATATGTGGTCACTTCCTTTCTCACGGTCATAGGCAATTTCCGACGCGCTTTTGGAGTGCAAGTGATCCAAGGTCTTTGACCCATTCCATGCTCAGGTCGTGTATCGCGCAAGGCATGTCCATTCTGGTTTACTTCCATGAAGACATTCTTATTTTGACGTCTAGCTTCGCGCTCTGTCGCGTCCTCGAGCCGAGCAGAACTACACACTTCTGCTATTTGTCTTGCCAAACGCCAGGCTTCAAAGAAAACGGTCTCGAAACTACAGGCCAAAGTAGACCGTAAACATACCAAGGATGCGAATCGTCTCTACGTCGTCCTCGGGTCCGAATACAACAAAGAAGACAAGTGGATAGGATGCGACCTTCAAAAGACTATCTTGACTCCAGACGACGTCTACTCTCAAGACGCGACACCCCAAGTTTTACGTCTTCCACAAGGGGAGTTAACGATTCCCTCGCATCTGAACTTTGGGATAGAGGGTGGGGAGGAAAAGAAAATGCTGTTTGAGGTTCTGCCTACCTTGACGGTCGAGAGCGGCGTGACCACATTCGATGAGGATACGGTGGAGCGTGCAAAAGCGGCCATGGACGAAGAGCTGCAAAAGGCCAACATGTTTGCTCGACTGGCAGACCTCAGGAATGCAAACGCGAAAGGTCTGGCATATGAGAGTCGCAGACGCATCATTGCAGCATTTTCGACTCCCCAACAACCGAATGACACAGGCCGGCCAGAGGTCCAAGGTACGAGCTCAAGTTTAAACCTCCTTGCCAACATTTACTCACTTGTCTGTCAGCCGCACTACTGACATTCCGGATCCGTAATTTGTGGTCACATCTACTCAAGTTCCGAAAGGACGTAGCAAACCGGAGGGCCTTGCGCCAACTTGTTCATGACCGAGCGAAGGTTCTCCACTATCTTAAGCGCTTAGATCGCGATCGTTACGAGGCAATTCTTCCACGACTAGGTCTTGACAAGGGTAGTGTAGAAGGGGAATTGGTTATTTAGATTGTCAATATTTATTACGAGTACTGTCCTGAGTGCGTCTGGTCTGTATCTCGACTGAATGACTCGAATTACGTGAAACCATGCTATCGTATGTCGAATAACAAGTGAGGTACAATACCAAAATATCAGGAACATAATTTACAATGACCTGCAAGCTGAGTAACACTTCGATTTCAATTAGAGGAAGAAGTCATGACCGAGATAGTCATCGTAGTAGTCGTCTTCGAATTCGTCCTCCGAAAACCCAAGGCAGAACGGATCAAAGGAGCGCCTTCTTTCACCTGGGCCAGGAACGTTGTCTGGTCTGTCCATGGTAAGAGTGATTTTCAGGTGGGGTGTACGCGCTTTGCGGCCTTGAGGAGCCTCATAGTCTCGGTAATAATCTTGATTCTCTTGCGGCTCCGAGATAGAATGCCTGGAAGATGCATGGTCAAAACCCGAGTGCATGTTGGATGAACAACTCCAGCGTACATCACGTTCAGGTGACTCTTCATCTTTGACAGCTCTTCACACTCTGTGTCGTCTGGAAGATCCAGACAGTGTGTACAGAGCCAAACCGCCTCTTCGGGAGAACCGGGGTAGAGATCATCTGGCGCTAAGCCATGTGAGACGAGATATGAAAGGACAGTTTGATTGGCCCTGGATTCCTCATCGACATCAACAACGTCCGACGCGAGTTCATCTTCGATCAACTTCCATTCGATATCTGTTTTGCTGGGGTGGGAGCGGCAATTGTGAGCGATCTAGTGAAGCGCCAAAGCGTCAGCTAGGAACAACAAAAGGCCGAACAAGAGCTTACTGCCGCGCGCCAACCAAAGACCAGTGCGTCCGCTTGGTTCCACGCATCATCCGACCACTCAAGGCACTCGAGACAGGCCAGCTCATGACTCGATTGATCCATCTCGGCGGCTGTCGTCGTTTCGGGATCCAAGCCACATGCCGTAACAACATTTGCAGCCATCTTGCCAGCTTTCTCATCCACCTGAAGGAGGTTGCAGGACCACTGTGTACGGTTGCCTATTGGGAAGTTGTATTGCTTGGTAGGGTCCCCGCCAGAGTTGTCCCAGTTGTACACATGTTGCTTTGTCAGGCAGTGATGTCCCAGGACCTTGGGGAAAAAAAGTGGGTTGGACCTGGGGCGGCGGCGAGATACCAAACCGAAGCCCAAAGAACCGAAAAAATCATCTTCTGATGAAGTAGAGTCGGTGTCAGAGCTAGAATCAGCATCGTAGGGACCATAGAAGATACCAAACCGGGGGTTGCAGCACTTGCAATTGAAGACAGTCGTGGCCAACGAAAGATTTTCAATGATCTGAGAGTCGTCCGGAATGGAAGGCGCGACATCTTTGGCTTTCCCTTTGCCTATAGGATCCACGGAGGATGAGCTCGCTGTATTGCCCATCAACGTGGAACCAGCAGTGTCACTCGGATGGTCGACTCCGGACTTGTGAGAATACAATGAATCCTTGACCTTCTGAACTAGTGACCCAAGGATTTGAGTACGCCATTCCTCAACAAGCTCATCCATCTTCTGCACGACAGGGGCAAATGTACCCTCAGTCACTTGTGTCTCTGTGGGAAGCTCGAGGATGTCTGAAACCTGTGGGATGGCACAAAAGTCCACCGGCTCAGGCATGACGTCGGTCATTGGTAGATGCGAGATCTTGTATGCGCGAAGTATGGATACCGCAATTCTCTTGCGTGAAATGACCAGGGCTTTGCGTTCGCGTTCGATGCGTTGAACTTGCATCCGTTCCATGTATGTGACCATCTCGTCTCGAATATTGACCCAAACTAGGATGAATGGGCTCAATGATGCAACCGAAACTAAAATGTAACCTACTACGAGGTGTCAAGCGAGTCGGCTGCTTGACGAGTTTGTGATGCGACAAATCATCACGATCGGGAATCTGCTCAATCTCGGGCCCCCAACCAAGTTCTGTTAGCTTTTCAATAATCCTACGCGGCCAATTTAGCTCGCTCTTTGAATGGTTGGGGAGGACACTCACGCTTCTTTTCTTTCGCGCCGAAGGTCATCGAGTTGCTCCGAGCGGTCCCTTGCTTGGTTAGTGGCCCAAGCTTCAAGTAAGGCACCGTGCTATTACATATTCTTCGTCAGTAGCAATCTCACAAGCACTACACGCGAAACTAGCATTACCCTTTCCATCTGACAGACCAAATCTTGACGTTCTTTAACAAACTTGTCTCGCTCCTGAGGGTCAGTAATGGAAGCCCTCTTTGACTGAAATTCTTGTAGGTCTTTGGAATAGTAGGACGGGCGGCCTCGTTCTGGGGAGTGATCAATGAGCGAAAACAAATGGGACTTCATTGTCACTCACTGCCGTATTTACTAGGAACCGCCTTATACGAGGATTCACCAACATACAACGAGTAACTTTCTACCATGCTGTGACACAAGGGTGAACAATGATATGCGAACAAGAAAAACATGACACTTGCCACTCCTTAGCGCACTTAGAACAGATACGCCGCCCAATCCGGAAGTCAACTGATCGAATATGTGGGGACAGGCACTCCTGGAATGTGGTCAGGGACAATGCGAGAGTAAGAATAAGCAGATCTAACATGGCAATGTGTATCGAAGACGAGGTTTGCAAACTGGGGTTCGCTCATGTAAGGCGGGCAGTCCGGCAAGTCAGACACGTTCTTGCGGGCGGCTACCCAAATTGACGCGGAAGAACGGTGCATAAGCAATTGTCTAAATTGCTTCGTGGTGCGTGTAAGACGCAACACATCCAGTGGCATGAGATGTCCAAATATCTAACACACAAATGGGTCGGAGGTGGACAAACTCAGAAGAATGGTTAGGGGCGTACCTCAAACAAGATATCCATGGGCATCTCCATGAGGCCTGCGAGCCTGCCTGTAACCCGACTCCATTTGGGCCGCTTGACTTTGACTTGATCAACCGGATTACTCTCAGCTTCGTCGGGCTTATCCGAGACACGCTTCCTCTTCTTAGAGCTTGCGTTGGCAACACGAGTGGAAGCTCTGCGCTTCTTGACGTTATCGGCTGGAGCTTGCGCGGCCGCGCCTGTCTGAGGCTGAGTTTGTTTCCTTGGAGCCATCACAATCTGGTATCGCTAGAATTCAGGCTCTAATGATGGTGGTAGGAAAGAAGAAAAAGCCCGAGCGGAATCCAATTTTGAAATTGGATCCTTCACTGAATTTACTCGCGGCAATTGCCGCCCCTGAACGCGTCCTTACACCACCAGCACGTTGAACGAGCGTGCTTGCACTGAACCAGCAGACGAGCCGCCATCGACAATGGCGACAGTGAACATACAACAATTGTTGACAGATACCCTTAGCACTGATGCCAACATCAGGATCGCAGCGGAGCTCAAGCTTTCTGACGTACTCCAACACCCAGGCAAGTCTCCTCGTCGCGACCGACACGCCACTCCACTGTGATCTGATGGCACCTTGACGCGTTTTTAGAGGCGGGATTAGCACTGTCTCAGCTCGCATTGACACAAAACGCGGATCTTTCTCTGAGACAGATAAGTTCTTTCACTCTTTGCTCCCGAAACATCGTCTGACCGTTGCATGTCTTATACTCTGCGAGTATCATCCTTAGAAAGTATGTTACTGAACGATGGTCTCCATACTTCTCTCAATTCAAGGGAAATGCGCCACCCGTCGAGGTAGATTTATTCCCCTTGCCTCCGATATCGATTAATGTCTCGACAGACAAAGGTTCAGATCCGCCAAGCTATCTTCAACGGACTTTCCGATCCGGATCGCAAAATAAGATCATTGAGTGTTTGTAGTCACAGCACCTTGTCTAGCCACGGATCTGATGCCACTATGCAGGCCCATGTGTTGTCTTCGATCGCGTCCTGCGACTGGCCAGATGAATATCCAGACTTGCTCAACGGCTTAATTGAACTGATTTCGTCCAGTTCTCCTAACTCCGTTCATGGTGCAATGCAAGTTTTGACTGAGTTCATCAAGTCGGATCTCACAGAGGATCAAATCCTACCTGTTCTTCGTCAATTGTTACCTGTCCTCCTCGCCATTTTGAATGATGCACAGGTGAAACCGTCTTTGTGCCCCCATCATTTACATTACTTAAGATCATTTCAGCAACACAGTCCCCTGACCCGTTCTCGGAGTGTCTCTGTCTTCTGTCAGTGTGTTACCGCGCTCTATATGGTAAAAGAGCAGCATCCACAAGCTGTGAAGGAGGCTACAGAGAACATCCTCCCCATTTGGCTTGCTACATTCAAAGGAATCCTAGAACATCCCATAAATGATATTCTGAATCAGTCCACTTGGGATGGTCTAACTGTTCTCGTTCAGGTTTTCAAAGTGAGCCCACAGAGTATGGAAGCATGTAATCACTGACGTGCTCCGATTTTTAGGCATTAGATATTATAAATACTGCATTCCCCCGCGGATTGAAGCCATACGTTGAACCCATACTAGACTCTTCCCTCGCCGATCTCAAGAGTATTCTTCCTGCCTACGAGATCTACTATGTTCACGCGACCGAGTCGGCACCTGGGTCAACTGAAGATGAGCCTGTCGACCTTCCGTATCTTATCTGTCCCTTGTTCGATCTCGTCTCCAATATTGTGCGCGGAGGAAAGGCGAAACAATGGCTGGACTCCCAAAACCAATCACAGAACCTCAACACTCTAGTTGGCTTGATTTTCCGATTCGCTCAAATGACTGCGGAAGATGTGCGTGTTACCTATAACTTCAGAAATGGTGCTAGCGCTGACGGACCTTGTGCAGGAAGAGACCTGGATAACCAATGCAAACGCTTTCGTTGCTCAGGAAGAGGATGAAACAGAAACTTATGGCGTTCGGGTCGCTGGATTTGGGTTGCTGAATGTACGAAAGTGCTTCTTTCCTCCCCAGAACTGATGCGATTGTACGCAGACTATCTTGGGTCGCTCACCAGCGGAAGTTTGCGTCACGTTCCAAAACAATGTGCAACAGATTATAAGTTCATGTCAAACCACTCGGGAAGCAGGCGTATCATATTGGTAAGTCTATTTCATCATCCATTGGATGACTGGTACATTCATGATGGACAGGTGGAAACCTCTGGAAGCTGGCCTCGCGGCGATTGGTTCTCAGGCGGAGGATATCCTTGAATGTATCGAAGATGAGCAAGATTCTGGTCGTCAAAAACCCCTTGATGTTGAGCAGCTGCTTGCCAACGTTATACCTTCCCTCCTTCATCTAACTGGTCAGTAAATATTTTCATCTTTCTTTCCTACCTCATGTCGCACATAAGAGTTCCCTTTCCTGCAAGGCAGAGGATTCGTCTTCGCCAGTCAGTTCGCCAAGGTGTTACCCTTGCAGCTGGCTGGACAATATCTTGAGGTAGCCATGCACGTAATCGAATCCGATTCTGCTAGCATTCCGGTCAAAGTCTCCGCTGTGAAAGCAGTGCACAAGTAAACCAATTTCCGTGCTTTGAGTATTCGTCTGCTCATCGAACTTTTTTCAAGCTTCTGTCAGGGAGCGGAGGATTCTGCTCTGAAACCATACGTGTCTCGGATCGCGCAAGACCTCGGGCCTTTCCTCCTTCTAACTACGGAAGACACTCTCTCTTTAGTTCTGAGCACGATGTCGGTTGTACTTGATGTCGACAAGGCATCGTGGCTCACAACTGACTTGGCAAGCTCGCTTGTGCTCGCGACCTTGGAAGTGTGGACAAAGAACAACAAAGGTATATCCAGGCAAATAAAGAAGCGGAGATCTTCACAACTGAGGACATTCATTGTTAGATCCCATCTTCCTTTCGATTTTCACCGATATCCTTGCCTCACTCGCGAAATCGTCCGCTCCAGGCGTGTACGAGACTGTCGTAAAACAAGCCTTGCCGACTCTTTGCACCTCAATTATGACAGCAAAGTCCGAGGAATCCTGGATTGCAGGTTCAGCAATTGATCTTGTTTCGAGTCTGGTCCGCGGAGCTCCAGAGAGCGGTCTAGGAGATGGATTCTTTGCACTCCTGGCCCCAAATCTCTTTAATTGCCTTAAAGCTGCGGAGGACAGAGATGTATTACAGGTGCGTGACTTCTCACGTGCTGACCAGCAAGTCATTCACAAGTATGCAGAATGGTGTCGTCTGTCTCACGCTAATCGTCCGGAAAGACTGTTCTCAAATTCTATCATGGCATGATCCCTCGGGAGAATCTGGCCTCGGCCACGTCCTGAAGTTGATCGCCAAGCTCCTCCGAAATGAGGACGAATCGGGTGGTCTCGTTATCGGTGACCTCATTATCCACGTCCTTCGTCGAGCTGGTGAATCTGTGCTTCCTGTGCTTCCCGAACTCCTTCACGCCATGGTCGAGCGGATGCTCACAGCAAAAACGGCTACGTTCCTGCAGAGTCTAGTTATTCCGTTTGTGTTCTTAATACACAACCAGGCGGACACAGTGTTGGGTATGCTTGAATCGACGACCGTACAAGGTCGGACTGCCCTCGATATCCTGATTCAGACCTGGTGCGAGAACGCGGAGACCTTCCAAGGTTTCTGGCCGACGAGAATCAGCACTCTTACCCTGTCTCAGCTTTACGTGTCTGACCGCCCCACTCTGCAGAATCTGTTGGTAAAGGGGGACATTATCATTACACCCGAAACAAAGCACGGTGAGTCCATTGACCTTGTTTAGTGGTAGATCATTTAGCGGTCATTCCTTGTGATTCTGCCGTGGCAGTCATTATGACGAGGTCCCGGACAAAGACAAGTGCGTGTAGTTTCTATATCATTTTATAGCTCGTGTTTTTCATTTTAGAGTGAATGTGGACCTAATCTATCATTTCCCCATTTCTATAGATCCTCACGAGTTCACCTCTGTATCGTTCCCCGTCAAAGTACTCAAGTTGCTGGTACACGATCTCCGATCGAAATCTGAATCGGTCTCCTTCCCTGGTGGAGAGGGGTTCGTAGACACCGACGATGAAGACGAAGAATGGACAGAGGAAGAACAACAACATCAAGGGTTCAAAGAGGACGAATTTGCCTTCCTCTCCGAGATGCTTGGTCCACGTGGCGCAAATCTCGACAACGACGATATCTTTGATGAGAATGATGACGAAGACCTCAAGAAGGACCCCATATCCCAGATTGATATGAAGGTAAGTAACTCACTGTCAGGGGAGTGACGCGGACACTGACACCATGCAGGAGCATATTGTCACGTTTTTCATGGACTGCGCGGCAAGAAACGTCAACAACTTTGCTGCCAACGTCGACCAGCTGACTGCTGAAGAGATTCTTGTCGTGCGCCAGCTTGTACGGCAGTGATGTACCGTATTCCATGGATGTCCTTTTATGCGCTGGAGCAGAGGACTTGTAGCTTGCACTATCACTCGATGTACATAATCTGTCGGAGTGGACAGACTTCGTCCGTTCTTGGTCCCGCAAATCGAAAGTTGAAGTTTAATCCCGGCCACTATATGCACCTGAGCACGATCCATAGAGGGCGGATCTATCCCACTTGAAGGCTGGGTATCCTGCAAGTTACAATCGATGTACACATACAACTAGCTTACATGGGATGGGTAAAACCTCTTACTTGCAACAAATGAGAACAATCGTTTACATCGAATGCTTACAGGTCGTTACTTTTTTCGTCAAGCATACAGCGGAACTCCCCTTTCAATCGCACCAGTGATATGAGCCTCCTGGGACTCATTGGAAAGGTCTTCCAACGCTTTTTGATTCGTTTCCGGTATGAGTAGCGTCGACAAGGTGCCTGTAAACATGACAAAGGCAAGCACCTCCAAGCTACAGTGTTCGGAGCGCGCGCGCAAATGCCAACGATCTCAGAGGGGACGCATAGAACAGCGACGGTCAGTACGTACACGATCTGCATATTCTTGTCCGAGTTCAATAATGTGTGGCCGAGTGCAAACTGAGCAACGACCGCGCCAATCTTGCCACATGCTGCGGAGATGCCGTGTGCGGTGGAACGGTAACGGGTCGGAAAGGCTTCGCCGGGGACGATAAACGTAGTCGTGTTCGGGCCGAAATTCTGGAAGAAGTTGGCGAGGCAGTACAGGAAGATGAATGCGTGCTGGCCCGGACCCGTGGAATTGAGTGGAACGTAAGCGAATCCTACCAAGCGGGATGAAGATATGGATATGGCAGTGAGCAGACATGCACGACGTGGAACATACCCATGATCATAAAGAGGACGGTCAGAACAATGAAGCCCATGAATTGAATGTTCTTGCGACCCCATGAATCGATAAGGAAGAAAGACACCCAGAACCCGGGGAGGAAGCCGGCGACGGTCAATACCAGGTTCCCGCAGCAAACTCTGAAGAGACTCTCGTAGACGTCATTGGGGCTATCGCCATTGACTTTACCAAAGTTGCTGTACGTCAGGATGGCGGAACTGTTGAGGGTAAGACTGTAGAAGGGAATCTGGATATGTGTCAAAACATGCATGCAATCCAGACTCAAACGACGCTCACGTCGAGTGCGAACCAAGAGTAGGCTGTACCGACAAGAACCTTTAGGTTGTCCCATTTTGAGAAATGTTCGATAAAGTCCGCAAAAGACGCACGAGGTGCCCTGACAAGAGTATCATTGGACAAACCCTTGGCTACAGTATGTCGGCGGGCTGAGAGAATCTTGTTTATGTCACGAGTTGCTTGAGCAACATTGCGCTGGATATCCATGGTGAAACGAGGTGTCTCAGGAATGGTGTAGCGGAAGTAAAAGGCAATTAATCCAGGAATACATCCAAAGCCGACAATGATACGCCAGATACAGTCAACGGGATAAATGGCTGGGTAATTGGCATCGCGGATTGCACCTCTGTAAGCAGATACAGTAATCAGCCCGACAAGACCAGCAGCTGAGAAGTGGTTCGTTAAAAATCGAATCAGTATCTGATATAACCGCACCGAGTTGGCCCCAGCCCTGACAGGCAAACACCGCTGTCATGAGGCGACCGCGCGTTCTAATTGGAGCAAACTCGGACATGATGATAGCACTTTGAGGGTAGTCGCCTCCACAGCCGATCCCCATCTGTTAAGTTTATCATATGGTCATGAGAAGCCAGCAAAAAAGAGAGAGATGAGGTGCTTACGATAAAGCGCCAGAGGACGAGAACACCGACGATATTAACAGCTCTCCCGTGGCCAGCAAGAGCTTGGCCGAATGTGGCGGTAACCATAAAGACGAGCTCAGCACCATCTTTAGTTGGATTGTTGAAAAAAGAAATCGTGCAGGTTACTGATTCATCACTCACACACCCGCTTTCGACCAAAGATATCTGCCAGCAAGCCAAAGACCAGCTGACCGATCAAGTTGCCAATTGGTGTGGCAACTTTAAGACCCGTTGACTGCCAGGGACTGAGGTTACCTACAAAGATGACGTTAGAGCGCACAGGAGAAGGCAAGACATGCTTACCGTCTTCATTCCCGTACACATACCCCAGCATCGAGACGATAATGCTGATGGCGAATATATCATAACTAGGGTGGAGATTCAGTGTCCACAAGAACATGTGTATGTTAATAAACTTGCGCGTCAGCAAAGAAGCCAGCACCTGCAACGAAGCAAATCTTGGCATGAATCCAGCTAGTACGGAGAAAGACAAATCAGAGTGGGGGAAGTTACAAGAAGAGGCGCCTCACGAAAAGCGTGCATTGTCGATCTCTTGCAGAGACAAGCGACGGTGTTCGTTGAGAACGATCACTGCCTGGTCGTCAACGCGCTTCGAGGTAGGCCAGGATCTTGAGCTACCCTCGCCGAGACCCCACGAGCCAGCTTCTTCGCTAACCATTCGAGACTGCCACTGGGCACTTGAAGCGGTGTCCGGGATCAGGATACCGTGTCTTATAGCGCGCATGCACATAGAGACCGAGGGCGCTACATGCCAGTCGGACGATGATCAGTGATTGGTGTATATCCCGCACATTCGTTGTCTTCCGTCACTGCCCGGAAGGTGCGAACGTGTTTAAATTCAGGCTTGAGTGATGCATCCCTGGCACAGTAACCATACGAAAATCACCTCACCTCAACAGGAAACGATTGATGACATGTCACTGGTAATTCAGGCACAACTAGCAAGATTGGACGAACATAAGATACAACGGTACTTGAAGTTGGACCCGTACCGTGGGTGCTCGAATTCCCAGAGGCAGCGCACCGTGTGATTCAGGGTGATCACTACCTTGCTGTAAAAGCTTACAATCATCGATCTAATGACTCTTGATTGATTCCGGAAGGTGTCAGATGTCATGAAACGGGAAAAGTCGTAGCGTGTTCAACTTTTCAACTATAGCAACGTCCAGCTGGCGTGCATAGCACGTTCAAACGTTCGTTTGAACTGCGACCATACGACGCTCTCTCCACAGCAAGATAGTACAACTCCAGTGGATTAGCATGACAGTGAGGGTATACGAAATCAATCGTACTACAAATACGAGCGAAACAGTTCAAAGCGAGATGCGGTTAAAACCCCTCCTTACCCAAATCCCACTCTCTGACACTCCCCTTCTTCTTATACTCGATTTCCATGATGGCTTCACCGCCCTCGCTGTATTTCTTGAGCTTTGAAGTTGGGATCTTCTTATCACTCATGTCGAAGCCCAGCTTCTCTAGTCTCCTCTTCTCTTCTTTATCCTCTCGGCGTTGGCGTAAAAGTTCCAGCATAGCGTCCCAGGCTTCGTACTCCGAGTCATTGATAAGCCCCGTTTTAGGTACAGCAGGGATGGATAAAGGCGCAACGTCGAGACGAGGGTCGTAGGAATCCTCAAAGTATTTGTCCATTTTGGACGGGAGAGCGGCGGGAGGAAGTGGTGGCGGTGACACAGAGGGGGAGCGAACGGACGTGGACGATATGGGACGACCACGTGGACGACGGGGAGGGGGCGGAGGCGGAGGAGAGGGTGAGCGTACCCGTGGCGGGCTTGCCGGCGATGAGACTTCATCGACATCTCTTTTCTTGCCCTTTGATGCGCGACGAGACTCGGCGTCAGCGTCCATTGCATCGTCTTCAATGGGCGTCTGTGAGGAACGTGAGGGTGTGGATATATTGCGTAGCGCACTATCTCGAACAGTGCTTTTTCTGTGTGTACCTTGGTCATCCGATACAGATGTAGAACGGCTGCGTTCGTGAGATGTGGTATGGTTTTGCTCGGGATTTGGTGGGCTCATCTGCCGTCGACGTTTGTGGTGTTGCTCGTCGTCTCTGCTCTCCTTTCGCGAATGTTTTCGTCGGCTATGCTCACTTTGGCGAGAGTCCCTCTCCCGGTCCCGTTCTCTTGACCGCGTCCGCTTGTGGCTGCTCTTGCGTCTGCGATCTCGTGTGCGTTCACTATCTGGTGAACCTGACCGCGAACGATGGCTCCGCCTACTCCGTCTGTGCTTCCTCTCTCGCTCAAACTCTTCGTCGCGCTCTCTCCAATCGCTGTCCCAGACGCTCGGATGTGGCCTTGACCGTTGTCGATCTCTGGCTCTCCTTGCATCCCATTCGTCCGAGTCATAAGGCTTGTCCCGTCTCCTGTGCCGCCTCGACCGTTCTGCAGCAGCAGCCTCTTCCGCGCGTGCTCTCCTTTCTCTCCTCTCCTGCTCTTCTCGTTCTTTTTTTGTCTCTTGAGCTGCGAGCGCCTGTGCACGCAGTATAGTCTTGTTGTGATCGTCGGTGCTCCGGATGATGGACGAAAGAAAGCGTTTGTTGGGACGGGGTGCATTTGGGTCCGGGCTGTACAAGTGTCATCAAGTCGATCACGCAACACGATTCGAGTGAACCACGCACCCAGTCGGCAAGTAAGCCTTTACCCCTAGTTTGCTGTAGTTCTCTGCCTTTTGTTTTGCTTCTTTGAGGATGAGTTCTGCAACATGTTTGTCGAGATCCTCGTCTGGGACAGCGGACGGTACAGATGTGCCCACTGAGGCTCGGACCAAGGATGATACGACGGAGGATAGTGTCGACTTGGACATTAGCAGTGATTGTAAGAGTCGGTGTGGCAATGGGGCCTCGTGCTTGCTAAGCGCGTGTCCAATGAAAACTATCAACAACAACTTGAACGCTTGCCAGTGATCATGAACAATAAAGGGTGTCAAAGGTGAATCTTGTTGCGGTTCGTTCGCCTGGTTTACATATTGGTGTAGGACTTGCAACGGCTGCGAGCCAATGCAGGACAATCCACCGCTTTCGATCGTATGCTCGACATGGCCTAACGGACTTCAACTCATCCAACGATCTTATTGTTAACGGTCCCGAGACCAAAATACCAACTCATCGACCGTGGGGGAGGCTCTCAGATCCGGCCGTCATCACTCATCCATTGTCCAAATATCCCGTAATCAAATGGAAGACACGACAGCCCTAATTCTGCACCAACGGGACATCTATCCTCTCCTTCGTCCGCGGTGATGCGGCCCTGTGTACAGTGATGAAAGACCGCTCAGGTTCAGGGGGTTCGAACGTCCAGGTACAAAACTTCACTTCTGCGCCACGAGACTAGCAGGTGGGGTCTCACTCTATCTTCCCAACCGCAGAAATCCAAACGTACAAAGACATGCATGAACAATGCGAGTCGGTTTGACCGGTTACTTGCCGGTTGTTGCCATTCACGACCTCATCCAAATGAGGCGCCGCGCTTATTCCGCTCATGTTCCGGATAACCCCACTTCAAGCCCAAATGGCGTGCATGAGGATATGACAGATCTCCCAGTGCGTCATGATTTGTCCGAATTCAACATTTGTCTTTTGTGCTCGTTCTCAGTAGCATGTGATTTAGATCTGATGTCTCTTTCCGGCTAGCCATACAATGACGACAGTCCGTCGCTCAAACAAGTTTCGCACTGTATACATGGAGTTTTAACTCCGGTCAGGGTTCATTTGACTTGGATCGAGGCAGTGGGAACCACGTGGGTTGTTTGTGAATGCCTACAACACAACCTCGGAGAAGCTCATGGTTCTTTCTAGGGGGGCTCTTCAGGCAATCGCCGTTCAGCCGCAGCACTAGGGGTGCGTCTGTGTGAGAAGGATTGTATCGGAACATGTAAGCGTATATGATCAGGGCTGTGCATTGTTTGCTGGAACGACGAGTTGTAGCGTGGGCTTTGCTCAGGGCCTGGCTGCTGACTTGGCCACGATCATCGCGGAGGTGTGCGATGCTGGCGAGGGCTGGGTTGAGTCACCTTGGTGTAGCCAATCATGGCCCGTCGTTCATTCCGTCACGGCGAAAGAAATTTACCACGCCTTTGGTAATGCGGCAACATTGCGAGTCAGGAGCTCATATTTCCTGGGAGCTCTATTGAGCCGCGTGGTCGAACAATTGATGCCGAGAACTGAAGCTCCAAGTTAGAACGAACCGAAACCTCATGCTGTACCGGAACATATAAGTATCCAAATCAGCAAGCCTCGAGCTGCTCGCACGACCAATTACGCGAATCGCCGTGTCCGCTCCGTCGATGGTATCGCCGACATATAAAACGAACCCAGTCTTCCGATCGATGCCCACCTTCCCTGATCTCGAATGCGTCTGGACGGTGTTCACTGTTCAGTCATACTTCTGCTACGATCCTCATCTACTAGTTTCCTTATAATCAACGACCTTTATGATAGTCATGGTCCTATTCAACTTTTTGCGGTCCTGGATGCGTTCTCCAAGAGTGAGTCTTGCTCTTCCCGTCCACTTCAGCGTGCCTAATGTGCCCTAAGGCTGAGCCCCATCAGGTGTCCTTCCAGTTGGCCATTGCGCCTCTTCCCCCCAAGTTCCTTGCCCTTTCCCAAGTACCCCGTGTTCCCATACGTGGCATTCCGCTCGAGGTCGTACTGGACATCCTCAAGACTGTGTGCTATGAGGATGGTGCTATGGCTGCAGAGCTCCTCAGAACTTGCTCACTCGTCTGCAAGTCATGGTCGTTCCCTGCGCAAAAGCTCCTCTTCAGGCGGATTCATCTTTGCTCGCAGGCTGCATACAACTCATTTATCTACGCTGCAGACCGTTCCACAGAGCGCGGTAGAATCCTCGGCGACTCGGTCGTCCAGATGCACGTAGTCTTGGACAACAACCAGCCTGGTCCGCTCAAACAAGCTAGTTTCGCCCATGCTGTTACCCTCTGTCCTAACCTCCGCGAGCTCAGCCTTGCTCTCTATGGTTGTGGGGAGCCAGGAAATGACATTGTCGGCAGTCCTGCTCTCGAACGTATGCGTAGACTGGCGCCATCCTTCGAACTCGGCACCTTGGAACTACTCCGGACTGGTCCACCAATCATGTCATTACACTTCAGCAACTGGTCCGACAATGACCAATCCATAGTCCAACTTCTCGACATCTGGCCTTCCCTTCACTCGCTTTCAATCACAGGAAAAACTCCCCACCTCTCGCCAGGGTTGACGCAGCCGCCGTTTGCGACTGCACTCACCAGGCTGAGGATGAATTGCCAGCATGAACCCTCGCTCGACTTCCTCGAGTGGCTTCTCCATACGTCCTCGCAGACGAACAGCTTGTGCGCAATTGAACTGGATCGTGAGCCGAGTCTAGATCTGTTGGATTACCTCACCGGGAACCATATGGGGAGTTTGCAAGAACTCGCCATTCCTTCGTGTGCAACACCTGAGCACGCCACGGCCGTCCTCCGATGCCGTTCTCTTCGTCAACTACGGACAGAACGCCCGTCCATGTCTATAGTACCCTCTGTCTTCCGGCAGCTTCCAATGGGGATCCAGCACCTTGCTTTCGGCATGGATCAGGATACCCCGTTACAGACCCTCATAGAAGCCGTCAAGACCCGGGATGAACTAGAGAGCATTACGGTCAATGTGTGGGACAAGGGTGACGGCCATCGACAGCTTCCGGGGTTGAAAATGGCGTGTGCCTTCCGCGGTGTAGACCTCCGTATTACGAATGATGTCCGCGTTCATCGCGCCATGGTTGTAAGTGTCCGTTTTTCAGGGGGTTTCGGTCTTTAACCGTGTGTCTGTGTAGCGCGGTAGAACGATTACTCATCTGTTGTGTTAGGTATCAATCGCCGCCCTCGCCCATCGGAAGCGGCCAAGAAGTTGTTCTAACCCCAATTCACTTTCGTTTTGTACATTTTATCCCCCCATGCTGTAGCTATTACATAGGTTCGTTGCAACAAAGACTTTGCTAGCTTATCTTATCCTACATTTCTACTTACTTAACTTTGACGCCCTTCGTTACGCTGACTTTTGTATCGCTACGTCGCAGCCATCTTGATGGACATTCGGTATTCGATTTTCCCGGAGGTTTCAAGTTACACTGTATAACCGTGACGAGACTGCCATGGAAGCGACGACTTTGTTGGACCTTTTCTCGTCCTCTGCCATTTTGACAGACCATCCTGAAAATGCATCCTATCTCTACCAACTACCTTCTCTTCCGCTGTCTGACCTATTGGCAACCCCGACGGCGCTGTCTACCCAATCACACACGCTAACCGCTTCGTTGAACGCCCTCGCCCACACCTCGTATCCGACCATCCTCTCCCTGCACAACACATCCTCCGCGCTCCTCAATTCCCTCTCATCGCTCGACGCCTCGCTCAATACTCTACTCGACACAGCTCTCCCCGCGCTCGACGATGTGGCACGCACATTCCGCGAGAAGAGCGGTCCTACCGTGATCGAAGAACGGCAACGTACACGCGTCGTTCTCGAACAATACGACAAACTTCGTGATTTGCTTGACGTCCCCGTCCTAATGGACACCTGCGTCCGTAACGGGCTTTATGCAGAAGCGCTGGCGTTGGCCGCACACGCCACCACGGCACTCTCTGCACTCTCTACCATCCGATCACAAGGTGGCGGCGACGGCGAACCGCCCGAGTCTGACGGGCATACGCCGCCACTTCCGCTCGTGAGCGCGTTGCAAACGGAGATTGCGTCCTCGTTACACGCGATGCGGTTGCTTCTCCTTGGTACGCTCCATGAGCCTGGACGGAAACTGCCCGCGTTCTGGAAGTCAGTTCAGTTTCTCCGCAGGATGCAGGTCATGCCCGAAAGCGAACTTGCGCTTGCGTTTGTGAGCGCTCGCATAGACTGCCTTCATAACGCACTCCAAGCCGTCGAGCGAGATGCCGGCGTATCAGTCACCACCGGCGACGACACCATCACAGGTAACAACACCGCGGATCGCGAGAAAGAGATGGATAGGCGCGCGGAAGACGTGGCGAGGTTCCTCAAGAAGTACATCGACGTTTGGCGCGAAGGTGCCTACGACCTCGTGACGCAGTACACAACCATCTTTCTCGAGCGGTCATCACCACACGGGTCTGCTTCGTCGTCTCACTTGCCAGCTACGACGCCTCTCCCTGATCCAGTGATCAAGCACACGCTTCCATCCACGTTGCTCGGTTTGCTGCTTCCAACGGTCAAAACCTACTTTGGACACGCTTACCCACAACTTGCCCCCCTCGCAACCCAGCTCGCGTACTGCAGTTCGGCCACGGCACGGATCGGAATGGTATGTATTAGATTACCCCGCTAGTACATGCTATGCTCATGTACTGTCATGTCACAGGACTTTCGCTTACTCCTATCTCCGGTGATCACACAAGCCGTCATTGACGGTTTCACGCGTGACATGCACACGGGCGCAGAACGCGAATGGACCACCACGCTCGCCAGACATGCGTCGCCCCCCTCTGGCGGAAAACCCACCCCACCCAGCCAATGGCTTGTATCCGCTGCCCAGCCCCTCCCTACGCTGTCTGCGATCGTGGTGCCACCGTCGAGCGCAGCACACGCGCCGCCCCAGGTGTTGACGGCGTTTACGCCGCTCGCGATCACGCTCAATACGTACCTAAGGGCGCTCAATCGGTTACGGGCGCTCGCGCCAATGGCGGCGCTAGATGGCGTGCGTGACGCGCTCGAGTTGGGTCTGGCGCGGGGCGGCGAGGCGTTGTTGACGTATGCACGGACGTGGGAGGCCGATACCGGGGAGAGGGACACTGTGCGGGCCGTCGGGGCCGCCTATGTCCGTGTCCTCGTGCCGTTTCTGCGGCGGGCGGTTGTCGAGGGTGTGTTTGGAATCGCGTGTGATCCGGAGAAAGGGGGGGACTCAGAAGGGGGTATTGATAAACAGGGGAGCGGGGCGAGCGCGCTGAGGGACATGGTTGCGAATTGGGAAAGCTGGTTGCTGGAGACGGGGACCTAGCACCGGGGAGTGCCAAGGACGTTGCGATAGTATCCTTGCTATCTAAGGGGTCCCTGACCGCTCGCGGCTAGCCGTAGACATTTCATGTTTGGGATCCATGGCATCCTTGCGCGTAGCATGATTCGATACCCTGCATCGTGTACAGCTCTCTGTCAGCGACATTACTCATTCGGATCCATATCATACATCAATCTGTTGCTCCAAACCCGCACATCCTCCGAGATCGATAGTCAATATGAAGCATCATACAACGCATCATCTCCATCATCATTATCATCATCATCTCGTCGTCAATACAGAAAAAAAGTCCGTGTAGACGAACACCCTCACAACGTCGTTAACCCCATTCAATCCTTCAAGCCACATCCTCGGATCCTGAAACACGCTTCTCGTTCTCGACGTTCTCGTGCTCGTGCGCGTGCGCATGCCGATAATGCTTCTCACTCGGCTTCCATTCCGCCGACCGCCAAGCCGAGATACCAGACCGATACAACTCGTCCACCTGCGACAACGGGTGAGCACGCGTTTTGAAACAGGGTGAGAATGCGTCACCTCTTCGAGCGTGATCCCCTTGGTCTCGGGGATGAAAAAGTAAGTGTAGAAGAAGCCGACGACGAGCATGCCGAAAAAGACGAGCATGATCAAGGGTCCGATCCTGACAATGTCCATTGAGCCGCGTTGCTTCTCGTGCGCGCGGGTATAGTCAAGGACGCACCTGGCCACGATGCGAGGAGAGAAAAAGGACAACATAAAGTTCCAGAACCAGTCTGGGGTGCGTGTGCAACCTCGTCAGCACACCAGCGGGGGATATAAACAGGGCTTACTCGAGGCACTTCCAAGCGCGATCGATTTAGGTCGGACACGGAGCGGGAAGGACTCGCCGAGGTACACCCATGGTGTCGGGCCCCATGTCGTCCCAAAGATGAACACCTGGAGAACCGCAAACGTGATGACGACACCTCCAGCTGACTTGTTACGCGGTGTCAACTCTGAGATAGGAGTTCCAGTCGCTGCGAGAAAGAGGTGACCGACGATTGCGACCTGGAAGAGTGCTCTTTGAGCTGCTGCTGCTTAAAGGTAGACAGAACGCACGATAAGCGCACAAACTGCTTGCCCGAATGCACCGAGGAGCAATGACTAGGTACATGTTAGTTAGATTGTAGCAGATTTCACACGTGAACGAACCTTGCGGCGACCCCAAGTTTCAATAAAGTACATCGCGGGAAGCGTTCCTACCACCGACACTGCTCCCAAAATCGCCTGGATAACAAAAGGCGAAAGACTATGAACTTTGAGTAAAATGCACCATAGACAGTAGCGTTGGCTTACCCAGCACCAGCATTTTGGAAGAACGTGTCCCCGTAATAGTCTATCGAACGAAGCAAAAAATGAGTCCAGATACGACGCACGAGGACACCCGACGTACAATAAAAGTTCTGTCCGTTCAGTTGTTGGATAAATTGCAGCATCATTCCGTTGGTCGTACGACGCCACATGGCGTTTCTCGAAGAGAAACATTCGAGCCAGGTTGCCTTGCCGCCTTCATTCTCGGCTTTGATAGCAAGGTCAAGCTCCTCCACTATCTCGACGACCACGGGATTGTCCTCAGGGACGTTGTTCAATGCTGCAATAATGCGTCTTGCTTCTTCGCCTCTGCCAGTTCCCAGTAAATGACGACTGGGTGATGTTTCTGTCAACGAGGTCTACAAAAAAGGGTTGCAGAGGGACTCACGGTGACTCTGGTAGGAAGAACATGCCAGAGAGCAGGATCAAACCCCATGCCATCTGCAAGCCAATTGGAATGCGCCAAGAGGCCGAGTTGTTGAGTAAATGACTGCCAAGTTCGATGGCATAACTAGAGAAAATCCTAGCGAAACCATGAGTGCGTAGACAGGGGACAAGAGATTACGATACACACCCACTGATGATTTGTACTTGATAAATTACCAAAATCGTTCCGCGAATCGCTTTTGGGGCGGTCTCTCCGTTGTAGAGCGGGACAATAGCTAAGATACACGTGGTCAGTGTGCAACATGACGACTTGGCATAGGTATATACCTGATAGAGAGCCGACACCTAGTCCGGCGATGTAACGCCCAATGACGAGCTGGGCCAGTGAATATGTCGTCCCTGTTTGGATGGCGACACCAATGGTGAACACTGTAGTCCAGAAGAGGATTGAACCCCGACGCCCTAGTCGATCAGATGTGAATGCTTGTCCAAGGGCGCCACTATTTGCTAGATGAGAACTGCCTCTTGGCGAAAGACACGGTGTGAGCTCACCAAAATGTTCTGGAGGGATGGCGTATATTCAGGTTCATTGCGGAAGAAAGCAGCAAAGACTTACCCCGCTGAAAACAATGAGACGATAATCGACTGTCTTGAGCTGGATAGGTACGATTGGCCAGTGGAATCTACCTGGCCAAATCGGCGTATAAAGTCTGGCATGATAAGACATCCCTGCAGAACCAATTTAGGCTAGAATAAACAGAAAAGGCGACTCGTCCAACCGAAATGACACCCAAGTCATATCCGAACAAAAATCCTGTTCAAAAGATCCAGATCTGTTCTGACTCGGACAACGGAAAGTTTACCTCCTACCAGCCCGTCAGTTCCTGAGATGAGGTATACTGGAAAACGCCATGGTACTCACCGAACGCGATGAAGATGGCAAATAGTATCGCCTTCTTGCTTGTTGGAACGTCCCCCGCCATAACGTGCTCAAATACTAGCGTCTAAGAAAAAGTTTGACGGGGACGTGTGCACTCGGGACGTCTCTGCTTCCCCATGATAGCACTTAAATATGAGTCCCTTTGACTTTGGAGTCGGTGCCGTGATCTGGTTCTCCCGAACATCAGATGACCTTTCGACGGCGTTTAGCGGTCCGGAACATATAGAGATAGCAGTTACTTGCAGTGACCTGGAAGATCAACCTTTTCTCAGAAAGAAGGCCCGCCAAAAACAAAACCAGAGGCGAATGCGAGCGATAACGACCGCTAACTTTCAAAGCGGTGATAAGAGGTCAAGGTGATAGAACACAGGAGACGATCAAGCTTTCGCGAACTCGAACTCGTAGCTTGCGAGTGGAGCAGCTATTCTGGATCTTGTATGAGTCTGCCTCTATTGGGGAACAAACGGGAGGCCGACGCGGCGAAACCCTCGACAAAGTTCGGCGTGACCATGACCTTCCGTTGGCGCATGGGACTCGGTGTTGATTTAGGTAGTCCTGCGGTGAACAAAGTATTGAAGGACAATGACGCATGACATGGACATGGGAGTATGGGAGCAATCCTCCGCGGTGTATGCTAAACATAGGTCACCGAACCCACCACGGCTGTCCAGGCGGGAAAACGATCGTGACGTGAGTCATTTTGGACTCGTCAAGTGTGAGGACAAGGGTCGCAGACACCAGAAGAATTATTGCAAACCTCGGAATGAATCAAACAGCTGGCCCAGCCAACAGGCAAGTGCGCGTACTCATGGTGCTCTACTCTGATGAGAACATGGTGCAAGTGATATAATGAGAGTTTTCTGCTAAGAGGCTCACCGTGGAGGATTTTGATACATACCATTGCTAGAGCTATGAAATGAACATGAAGACACGGTTAAAGTGGTGACTACACTGGGTGGACAATGTTCAAGTTTAACCTTGGTAGTGTGGAATTGAAACGAGCAAGACGACCAGCACAGATCGAGGTACCATAAAAAATTGTGCCGAAAGAGAGTGGGAAAAGATCGTGAGATTGCCAACCCTTGCAACTGATGCTCTGTTGCCTCCGTTGATCGCATGCCTGCCTACCATGCAAATCAGACAAAAGACAAGTGCATCGTAGCTATGCAAGTGAAGTCTGAGAAGCGGACGAGGTAAGAGATCCGTAATGAGAGCATATTATACCACCAAGGTGGCGTGATATGACGTTACAGACCAGAGATATAAAAAATGCGGCATGAAGACGAGAAACGTAATCTACCTTAGTACGTATGTGTGATGTCCAATGCAAGTCCGTTCGAGGTGGAAGTGTCTATGAAGTTCCAAGACGATCAAATCTCCAATGTACGGCCTAAAAGAGGAAGAAAGGAGACGCCTAGTCCCAGACTCTGCGCAACGTGGTGAACCCTGAGAGGAAGATGACAAGCAAGGTAGTGATGAGTGCGATGGATGCGGGATGGGCCTTGAATTGTTCGAGTGCGCCTCCACAACCGGCGCACTGCCAACCTGAAAAGAGAAGAGACGGATGAGATGGGAGAGGACAAGGCGAAAAAAAAACGACGCACCGCTCGCCAAAGGAGTGTACGGTTGAGGGGTATACAAGGCAAAGCGGAGCTGGCTGTTTGGTGCAAGGAATCCCGGGGATGGAATAGCACTAGGGCCACCTTGAGCGAAGACCTGGAGAGTATATTCTGCCTGAGCTAGAGGCAAGCTAGGATTTGCGGTCTGGTAGCCATATGGATACCACACGACGCTTTGCGCATCTCCTGCAATGATACCGTTTGAAGGGCCAACGGGATATGTATTACCGTTTTCACAAGCGGCGGATACGGTAATGGCGGTGGGTGTGACAGCGACGTTTGTAAAGTTCCAACCAAAGGTGATATATTCGCCTGAAGCGATCTTGTAGAAGGAAGTAGACTGAAGGGGGGGCTGGGTGAAGACGATTTCTCCAGGGTTTCCGTTGGGAGCGATGGAGGTATGAGTTGCGTTTGGGTTAAAGCCGGGGCCACCTGTTATACCAAAGACTTGGGAAGACGACGACGAGCTGGCGGTACCAGTAGCAGCGGAGGCGGCAGAGGTGAGGGAAGCAGTGTTGGGAGCGGTGGTTGCTGAGGAAGCGGAGGAAGTGGAGGCACCACCGGTCTGTTGTCTGGGTTGGAGGGCCATTGAGGAGGAGGAGGAGAGGGAGGGGAATGAACGGCTTGAAGGCGGGAGAGAGAAAGCGACTTTGATGGGGCGCTCGGCTGACAGCCTCACACGCAACCGTCTGGCCGTGTCTTTTTTTAGACCTACTGCTGGCCACGCTAAAACTACAACAATACGACAACCACGCCGACGACGACGAGGACGATGATAGCGTTACAGCTGGGGTCACGCAAGTTTCTTAGGGGTCGACCACCATGGACTCGTCCAGCATCAGCGTCTGCAGAGGGATCGTCACCACCTCTTTCCTCCTCAACGTCGCCTGCCAGCTTTACTATGGACTGTTCGCAACTCCATCCATAAAACAAGTTGCAGATGCGGTGCGTGCTTGCCTCTCACATTTCATTCGTCCCTGCTTACCCCCACCAAAGTACCACTCCGCGTTCTCGCCAAACCCTTACTTCATTACCGCCTTTTTCATCTTGCAGTTCATCGCCCAGTACTTCTTCGTCATAGGCCTCTTTGCCGTCACAGCTACACCAGATGAACCCACCCTCTCCGAACGCTTCTTTAGGTTTGTACGCCTGACCCCCGCCTCGTCCAAGTCGACGCCTGTCACCAGAAACCAAATCTACTACTCTCCTGCCTTGGCACTCGGGAACCTCCTCCATGGTAATATTTCCCCTTATCACCGCATATACGCACTTACCGTGCCACAGTCATATGGACCGTCCTTTGGATGCATGAACTGTTCTGGCCTGCTCTCCCCATCATCACCATCAACACACTCCTCCAGTTATTCGCAAGTGCCATCGCGCACCCATTCGACCCCGAATTCGACAGTGACTATGATATTCCAGTTCACGTCATCTCAAAACTGGCAGCAGGCGTAGGGTGCCTTGGCATCATTGACACCGCAACCACAGCCGCGGTACGTCCGCCCCCATCTCGCTTCACTTCGCTCAAGTTTTGTTAGGGCTATGCCGGCCCGCCTTCAGCAACCATACAGGTCCTCACCGTGTTCTTGGTCGTCAAATTGGTATGCCCCTATTATATGTCCAGTGTTTCATCTCCAGAACCATACCCCAGGCTGTTATTCCCGACGAAAACGGGCTCTGGTTCTGTTCCGTCCTCTTTGACTTGCTTGCGCTCTGCGCTGGTCAACCTGGTTGGTCTGCTTCACTTGCACTAGCAGTCGTCTTCACAGTCGTGGAAGTATGCATTATCGTCCTTTTACTCAGAACCATGTAACGTCCGATCCCAAGTTGTGTATCATAGGTCCTACAACTCATTGATAGTCGAAACTTTTTTGCACAAAGGGGCGGATCTGATATATTTCTGACGAAACAGGGGCACATTTTCACCGTCAACCTTCATCACTCCTCAAGGCCTCATCATGAAGCCTGATTGTGATATATATGCCCGCCTTCTTACACAAGCAGATCCAACCCGTGGATTTCCCATCTATGTGCCAGGACCGAATGGGGCCCTTCCTCCTGAGGATCAAGCAGCTGGAACTCGGATCGGAGATCTTGGACGATTTGGGTATAACAACTTATTTGACTCTATATTCAACTTGTGTCTGCCTGCCAATCATCCATTCCATCAACGCGATGGTGTTCCAGAGGGATTCAATCCAGTGGATCTGCAGGTCTTTGAAGAGCATCACGACGATGTGGCAGTCGTCCGTGGTGCTGATCCAAGGGGCCACACATTGTCCAAGACCAGAACGACTGCCCATGTGTTTCAAAGTGCAACGCTCGTACTCCCAGAGGGCACAGACAAGTGGGATATTAGCGTCAGCGGGAGAGAGCAGCTTGAAGCCCAGGCAAAAAAGCACGCCATGTCATGGTATTTATTTACATCGTAGCTCTCGTCCACCGTCTGATCCCCAATACCGCAGGTATCAACATGTGAACGGTTACCTTGGTTGCATGGAAAGCGACGGCTCCCTGTTTGTGGTGACTGGCTTTCACAAAACCAGTGCATACGATATCACTACTGTCATGCGTCGACAAGGAGGTACTGCTATGGTTTCCCTCCATGCCATGTCATACCGCTCATGATGGCCGTAGGCATAGGCAGATTCTACAGGTGGCAGAGTATCGGTTCACCCATGCACAAAACTGCACGTAAGGATAAGCGGAATCAAACCATTTTTCTCAGGGGTTTTAGGGTTACAGTCCGCCAGGGACTCATGTCCTTGTTGCTGAAGCCGGTCAAACTGACCCCAGTCCCACCTACGAAGGTGACGCTCATCCAAGGTCACTGTTTGACATTCATTTCATCTGCTTCGGCTGACTTTACTTTAAGATGCTCCAACACCAGAGGGTCAGCAAAGTACATCCCAGCAGCAACATGACGATCAACGAGAGGCAGGAGCGCCTCACCACTCGCAAATGTTCGACGCACTCCGCGCAGGTATTGAAAGAATGAGTGCTGGGCTTCCCGTCGAACAGAGGGAATCCTTGCTCCAGGCAATGTCCCCGGAGAACTTAGGAATGAGCCCGCCTCCTCAATGATCGTAGGGGCGCCTCGGTCGAAGCCCCGATAACTAAAGCGGGCGACTAGTCAGAATCAAGTGTCGAGCAACAAGTGGGGTTGGGAGATAGTACTGATTTGGGCTTTGGATAGCGAGGCGGAGGGAAGGAATGCAAGTGAGTCATCAATAAATCAGTTATTGGCTTTGTTCTACTTGGTGCAGCTAAATGTTCTCTTTTTTACACAACCATCGCATGTATCGTACAGTCTTGCAACGTCAATCATGTTCTCTACTTTGGCTCCGTGTCATTGACAGTCGCATAAAACTCTTTTGCAATGCGAAATTGGGCTTGTCTCCCTGTTTCGTTGGGCAGATCTGGGATGCCTCTGATGACGAGGTACTTGCGACCCGTGAGGATCTCGGGCGTGATTTTGAAAGGATCGACGCCTTCGCCTGCCGTGTTCAACACACCATGCGAGCCTGTCACGACACCCCCAGCCTCCTGCGCAATCACCATACCGGCCTGTCACAACCTCTGATCAGCAGGATCCAAGCACGCAAATCACCCTCACTCACGCATACATCCCACGGCCTAGGCACCTCAACCCATCAGCAACGACGATCTAGCTCAAACCAGCGACACACGCTCACCAACATCCAATCTCCCTAAACACCGCCCATACATCAGCATCGGATCAACGAGTGACAGGAGAGCCTTACCAATACATGTCCAACCCGCCCTGCGCAACCATTGAAAAATTGAGCGCCGCGCTGCCCATCGAACGGAGTGACTGCGCCATCCGTCCTCCCGGCACAGAACTGTCCCCGGCAAGCTTGAGGAACGAGCCTACCTTTTCGTTGATCATGGGGGCTCCGCGGTCTGAACCCCACTCGACAGCTAAAGGGAGCGGTTAGAATCAAGTATCGAGCGTCGAGTGACGTTGGGAAGCGGTACCGATCTGGGCTTTGGATATGGAGGGGAGAGGCTTGGGAGATGCGAGGGGGAGCTTTTGAGGTTGACCTGTGCCTCGGGTGAGGTACGATCCTTGGCCTTCGATCCCCGTGTACTGCAACGCCGGCACGTCAGCCTTGTCTATCGTGACCAAACGGGTCTTACCAGATACTCGATAAACGGGTTGTACACGACGCCAAGGACGGGGCGTTTTTGGTAGATCAGACCGAGGGAGATGCAACAAAACGGAAAGCCATGCACAAAGTTCGTGGTGCCGTCTATGATGATGCATCGGATGACAACGACGTCTCGGCGCGCGATGATATACGCACCAATGGGATCCACGCAAAACGTCGGCTCGTCGGTAAGTACGGGGCGCGTTCCAGCGGAAAACGACTCTTCGCCGATGCTATCACCGAGGCGTGAATATGAGATCAAGCAAGCTGGGATCAAGAAAGCGACGACGTACAACTCGAAAGCGGGATAGGCTTTCTTGATCTCGCCCATGACCATGTTTTCGACGGCGACGTCGTACTGCGTCACCAGATCGACCGAGTTCTTTTTCTCGTTGACATCGGAGGACGCATGGATCGCTTGGGATCCTTCCAGGATGAGCGTGCCCGCGGTGCGTGCGAGGTTGACGGTGAAAGCGAGGATCGAGCGCAGTTCAGCGGCATCCAAAGTGGTCGACATGGTGGATGCTGAAAGAGATGAAATGACAACTGGAGCGATCTGTCAAGCATGCCGATCAAGGTTTCTTCACAATCGTTATCGTTGCTATCCGACTCCACCTCTCGTCCGCTCTAACTAGAACTTTACGAACATGCGCCTTGCAACCGCATTCCTCAGGAAATGGTATCATCTAGAGCATCACCATCTCATCCTCGTGCGATTTAGCCCCGTAACATCAGGGACGTATTCCCAACTGTCTCGTAAAATTCCTTGGATAGACGTGACTGCGCTTCCCTGCTTGTCTCATCTTGCGTCGCCTGGATGGCTCTGACGACCAGAAATTCACGACCCATCAAGACTTCTGGGGTTACTGTGAACGGAGCGGCGTGCGGACGTTCCGATGCAAGGAGAGAACGGGACGTCACGCTGCCGCCCGCTTCTTGTATGATGACGATGGCTGCCTGATGGACCACATTCAAACACTGCAGTGTATAGAGGCGCCGTGGAAACTCACACAGACATCCCACGGCCTAAATACTCCTAGTCAACCGTCGATCAGACAGTAACCCGACAAAAGCCTGCTTACCAACATCCGATCTCCCTGGTTCACGAGTCAGCTGAAGCAGGATGGACGAAGATATGCGGAGCCCACCAACAAACATCGATGGCACCTTGGGCAACTAGACAAAAGTTGATCGCTCCGCTTCCCGTTGTCCGAATAGCGCGTGCCATCTGTCCATGCTCCACAACAGCAGGGTCCGCTACCAGGCGTAGATACGCATTGCATTTCGATTCGATTACGGGCGTAGCCCGATCAGAGCCCCATTCTACGTCTGTACTCATCTGGATCAACGACGAGATGTATAATAGATGGGGAACGTACCGATGAGGGCTTTGGATAGGGAAGGAAGTGGTCTCGGAGCGGCCAATGGCAGTTTCATTGGTTGGCCAGAACCCCGAGTGAGATACGACCCCTGGCCTTCGATCGCGGTATACTGCACAGACGTGACCGTGGGCTGAACGATGCAGCACGATCACGTACCAAGTGATCCAAGAACGGATTGTAGACGACGCCGAGGACGACACGTTTCTGATAGATGAGACCGAGGGATATGCAACAGAACGGGAACCCGTGGACAAAGTTGGAAGTGCCATCTAGAAGGGCTCAACGTCTGAGATTCTGCACCAGAAAGACCCAGCTCACCGATGGGATCGACGCAGAATGTCGGGTCATCCGTCAACGCTGCACGTACCCCAGAAGCATAGGTCTCTTCCCCGATACTGGGAGCAGCGATACCAAAGGATGGGCGACGAACACCCTTGCACCTTGGCGCAGAACACTCACAATTGGAAGCTCGGGTATGCGTTCTTGATCTCTGTCATGACGAGTTTCTCGACGGCGACATCGTATTCTGTCACCAGATCTGCGGAATTCTTCTTTTCGTCGATGAAGGAGGTAGATTGGATGGCCTGAGAGCCCTCCAGAATGATGGTCCCAGCACGTCGCGCTAGGTTGACTGTAAAAGTGAGGATCGAACGCAGTTCAGTCGACCCCAGTGACATGGATGTTGGTCGTAGTGCAGAAAAAGGAAGGTTCTTCCCATCACACACCGCGACGCGCGTTCCGAGATGGCGTCGTCATAACCTTTGACCTTTGACTATCATGTTCTTGACGCGCTCAGAGTACGGTAAGAGAACAGCACACCATCGATCTCTCCTCGTAGCTTATTTCCCCTCTAGATCGTGGTGTAAACACCTTCTCTCCAGAAGGTCGACTGTTCCAGGGTATAGCCATCCATTTCGCGACCTACCCCCACTCTAACCAATACATCCAGTCGAATACGCCATCGAGGCTATCAAAGTACGCACCCTGACAGTCCTCGTTCACCCACTGATCACCTCCACCCAACACAGCTCGGCTCGACCACCGTCGGCATCTGCACCCCCGAAGGCGTCGTCCTCGCCGTCGAGAAACGCGTCCAATCCCCTCTCCTCGAATCAGGCTCCATCGAGAAAATCATGGAAATCGACCATCACCTCGGATGCGCCATGTCCGGACTCACCGCCGACGCCCGCACCATGATCGACCACGCACGCGTCACCGCACAAAACCACACATTCACGTACGACGAGAAGATCAAGGTCGAGAGCGTCACCCAGGCGGTGTGTGATCTGGCGCTCAGATTTGGAGAGAGCGTGCATGATGAAGAGGCGATGATGAGTCGGCCGTTTGGTGTTGCATTGTTGATTGCAGGGATTGATGAGGAGGGACCCCAATTGTGACTCCGTCGAGCGCTTTCTGCTAATAGGGTGCTGATCGGATTTGCTAGATACCATACGGATCCTTCGGGAACGTTTATGCGATACGATGCAAAGGCGATCGGATCTGGTTCGGAGGCTGCACAAAGCGAGCTTCAGGACAGATGGTACAAGGTAGCTACCCTACTATGTCGACTCGTCGCTTTGCTGACATCGACCCAGCAAATCAGCCTCTTTGAAGCTCAAAAACTGACACTACAGGTACTGAAACAAGTGATGGAGGAAAAGCTCGATCACCACAATGTCCAGCTCGCACAAGTGACGCCGGAAAGTGGGTTCGAGATCTTGGACGAGGTGAAACTGAAGGAAGTAATCGACGCAATGTAACAGTATCAATAGCGTGTTATCATATTCCACTTACGGTCTTCAATCACAAGGGATCGCTGGTACTCTGCAGAGGTCTTTGTAGTGCACGACCACTGAGACGAAGGAATCATCGACTAATACATAGGTATATATTAGAGAAAGGCCGGGATGAGCACGGAAATGAGCAACACGATTAAAAAACAATGCAAGCCGTTCCTTGTGAATGAAAAGCGCAAGAGATACAAGTAGGGAGTGACCAATGGAACAGATTACAATATATCATGTGTAAGATGCGCAAACTATGATTGGTGATAAATTCGACGGTGGGGCATAATGGAAATGGATTGAAGCGTGGGGGTTACATGAGCTGTATGCTTCTCAAATTGGCCGTGATGATGATTTCCCGCACTACACACAGTTCGTTATCAGGACAATTTCGCTGGTTCACCGTACTCACCCCTCTGAATGATTGTAGCAGTCCGCCGGGTATCAGTAACGGAGGTAAAGTGTACTAGAGCGCAGTCAGATCAAACAAGAACGGATGATAGTATGAACTCACTCTTAAGTTCTCTGGACTTGTTCACAGAGAACTCTTGGTGTATCGTCATAAACTTATTTTGAAAGTCTAGCAAGAATATGAATGGGTTGTTGTGGTAGAGGAAGCGCCTACTCACATCTTGACATATTCTCGTAGTCGTTGGGCCGATCACCATATTGCTTGATGTGGTCTTTGAGGCGGACACCAGCTTTCAATTTGGCCTAAATGGAGTCACCATCAATTACGAGGCAGGCGGGATCAAGAAGCAACTTTCCTGCAGAAGATCAATTTTGTTTAGGAAAAGTATGATGCTGACGTCCATCAATAACTTGTCGGATACAATTGATCTCCACAGCAAAAACGAATCTTCTAGCCGATTCACTTTGGGATCCTACAAGTGAAGTATCGTAAATGGGAAGAAAATGTCCGAAGCTATTTTCTGGTACCTCTAGAAGCACCTGATCGAATGCCGAGATTGGCGCTAAGAATATGATCGCATTCACTGATCGTATATAAGATCAAAGAATAAGAATCGTGCCACTGTACAGCTTACCGTCCTCAAAATATGGAGCCCAGGCATGGCGTTGATTGCGTGCGCCACCGACATCATATACTTTCCAATCAACGTTGGCACGCGGGGGATCGGGGATTGAAAAGGTATGTTCGACGATACCCATGGTCTTCAAGCGAGCTTTCAAAACGTCCTCTGCAGGACAGCCAAGTCTAGCTACACGGTCGCAATATGAGAGGAGGAACGTACGATCGGTCGGAAAGTATCTCAGTGCAGTGATGCGGGCAATCTCATCCAAGAAACTAGTGGAAATGAGCGTCAGATAACGAGAATGCAAACGGGACTGCTTACAAGCCGCTGCTCTCTTCTATCCTCAGGTGCTTTTCACGTAGTCGTTGCTTGACGCTGGGGTCTTTCCAGAGTGTCAGCATTGGTTGGGCACACGCATTGAGTACATGAACAGGGTCTGATGGATCATCCCACCATCCCTCGATCTCGTTTGTATGGGCGCTTTTGGGGCTGCTTTTGATTTTACTGCCAAGAGAAAACGCCTTCTTCCAATTAGACCTGTTGTGAACACTGACTTCAGGTTGTTTCGATTTGGAAGAACCAATGGTCGAGAATCCGGGCGGGGATGATATGGGCGATACGGGAGAGGGGAGGAAAGAAGGCTGATAGGTAGGGATACTAACGACAGGAGCTGGACGGCCGTTCTTGGTAGCTGTGCCTTGAGGAGCGGTGATTGAAAAAGGTATGCGAGACGGTTCGTCATCGTCATCAGGTGAGGAGAGCATCCGTATGAGGTGCTCCTCGAGTACCTTTAGAGGCTCAAGAGTCCGTCGGTACTGTTCGTAATTGGCAACCTGAGTACTCTGACGGCGGGTATGTCTCGAACGAGGGATGCTGTCAAGCTCATCATTGTCATCATCCTCCGTGTCCGGGGAAATGGCGTCCAAAATCCTGTGCAAAGAGACATCAGTAAGGGGGTACATAAAGGAAAGCGGCGTGCTTGCCTGCGAATGGAACGGACGAGATTCAGGTATATGACGGCACGCCATGCAATGCGATCAGCATGGAATGCCGCAGGGGCGTGCACCAACTGAAACTCTACATCTGATATATGAGCGTCTGTTTTCGAATGGGAAACGAGGAGCTGAAACTTTGAAATGTGGGGAAGGAAAAGGGAGTGGCAAAGTCATCAATCTATAAAAGGAAGTATTTCAAGTGCTCGCTGGGATAATTGTGCGCGGCCTCAGCTCTGTTCTCCGGAATGGCCGCAGATGAAGGCGTCGGAGGGAGGGACGGCGGAGGTGAGAAAGGGAGTACTCACGCTTGAGCGTTGTGCTCTTGCCGCTCTCGCTCTGACCAAGGAGGAGTATCTTGATCTCTTGTTTCATCCGCCTGTCCTTCTTCTCCTGTCTGAGCATTTCGTCGATGCCATCGCTCACGCGCTTTGCCTCGAGCTCTGCGAAGAGCCTGCGGTCGCGATCTGCGGGAGACTCGTTCGGGGGAGGCTGGAGGGCGGCCCAGAAGGGATCGGACTCGGATCTACGACGGTTCGGGACGAGGGGTATATTCATCACCGGCGGCGACCGACGAGGACGAGGGCGGGATGAGGAGGAGGAGAGAGAGCGAGACGCTCTGGGGGTTGGGAAGAGGCGGAGGGAAGAACTTGTATAGTCGTAACAAAGCACTTCCAAACTGGGATATAAATCGACTCACGTGCATGCAGCTAGCTAGACTCAATGAGCTTCACGCAAGTACAGTACGGTCATTCCGGCTATCAGGTCCTCAGCGCAATCGTGTGAAACACACCTGGACGTACAGCGACTGCTCCATGTTGCCGCCCATACCTTGTTCTGATCAGTTCAAATTACCCGTCGCATCCTCTGCATACTTATAATTTCTTGGCGTTTGAAGTATATGTCACAGGCTGCGATAGTAGTCCACCTGGACGATGAATCACCAAGTTCAGCTAGAGGACCTGGACCCGGTATACCTTATTCTGCACCACTTTTTTCTCATGCCTGCGCTCGCTGACAGATACAGACGCGAACTGCCGGGCGCGGCCGCATGCGGACCTGCCACTGTCGCGTCAGGTACAAGTCGATAAATGGTCTAGCCGTCGATTTTCCGGACATGAAACGTATTGTTTCCTCCTGTCTAAGTGAGACTCTGCCTCTGAAACTCGCATCTCGCTTACCAGGTAACGTCACCAATATGTATCTTCATGCACGTTCCTGCTCAGCATATCGACGGGCCCATGAGCGTCGCCATCGACAGCAAACATGTCGCTTTGTCTCTTGGCCGGTCGTTCTAAGGCACTTTCCCCGCTGAGGCTGCTTCACAAGCCGGAAGTCTCCGAAAGACTGCCAGTCCGAGATTATGTACCGCCGGCGTAGAACCTTGTCGAACCCTCGGGCAATACCCGCAACACGACTAATCGGGATGCCCAAACATTCACATCGACGTCGTCGAGGCGGCCGGGGCTCTCATCCCTCCGATTTCCTTCACTTCGGTATATAATTTCTGTCCATTTGGGCGGCCAAGCTGATTTAGGTCACAGGGCCGTTTTTTTTCCTGGGTCGTGAGAGGTGTTTTACTTTTGTGTTTTGCCTCTGGGCGTCCTCCGACGGATTCAAGCCATTGCAATCCAGTGTCCATGCGCAGCTTATCCGGCCCATGTGCGGGGGACCAGCGATCATACCCGTGGAAATGTTTTGACCGAAGACCGTACCATCCTAAAACTCCATGATTGTTGGACTCACTGCTCCTCGCGTGATAGCCAGTTTTCCTCCCACATATAGACCACGAGCTCGTGCACTGAATGGACAAGGCACATACTGTGAATTTCAAACTGACTGTCATGTTGTGTTTGATCGCAGCATACGTGATCGGGGGCGGAATGTTTTTCCCGGCTTCTATCATGACGATGCTCCATCTAAACCAGATCCCGCCCATGGGGCCACGGTCGACTGCTGTCATATGAACGTGTGGAACGTCCTCCGTGCTCATATAGGGTGATGTCAACGTAGAGAACGTTTCGCGCTTTGATTCCCCCCATTATGCCGAACACAAGCCACGTTCCGACTAATCGACGAGCTATACTACTTGCCGTTTTCATTGCGTTTGGTAAGTTCTAGAAATACACGTCCAAATATTTCACGGAATGTTCAGCTTTTACCCAATCTTCAGGAGGTGGTTGCCTTCCACCCATCGTCTTGCTTTTGTGAGTCAAGCTACCCTTTGACAATAATATATGACGCGATACATTCATCTTGTTAGGCTGATCTCTAAAAAGGTTTCCTCTTCGGTTATGACATTGGCGTGATCTCCGTACGTTTGCGTTTCGACTCAGTTTAATCTGACCGAGCGTTCACCCTTTCCAAGGGAATCTTGATCATGCCTGACTTCATACGTCGCTTCGGCCAAGTGAGCTCGGATGGGACATACTATCTGTCTAGTTCCCGTCAGAGTATTATAACATCACTCCTGTCTGCTGGGTGAGTTTTTTTTGTATGTGCAGAACTTTAGTAATTACTCCTTGTTCAGGACATTCGTGTGAGATTTTGCCCCTAGGATACCTGTCATTGGTAGATTGATGAGATCGCCCCAGTGGCTCTCTGGCACAAGCATTCACGACAGATAGCATGGGACGTCGAGGTTCTATCCTCTTGTGGGCTGCTATATTTACGATCGGTGTGGCGGTTCAAACGGCGACTACATATTCGATCGTACAAATTACGATAGGACGGTTCATCGCTGGCCTTGGCGTCGGTGCATTGTCCGGTCCGTCCACCTTCTTGTCCCCGGTATCTCACGCCCCCAACGTGGGTTTAACAGCCATCGTCCCTCTTTACAACGGCGAGACAGCGCCGAAATCTATTCGTGGCATGATGCTCGTGCTATATCAGCTTCAGATCATCGTTGGCATCTTCTTGAGCTACATCATTGATCTCGGGACCCATGCCATTGGCAACTCGGCCTCTTGGCGTATCCCGGTTGGTTTACAAATGCTGTGGGGCCTTATTCTACTTTCGGGTGTCTTTTTTCTGCCAGAATCGCCGTGGGTGGCTTGCTCCTTCCCTGACGATGTTCGGAGATCGATAATCTATGAACAGGCGTCATTTATTAGGCACGCATCGAGATGAACAAGCGCGCGCTGTCATTGCAGAGCTTAATTCTGTCCCGATCGACTCCGACATGGTGGAAGCACATGTGGCTGAACTTGCAGAGGCGATCAAGGCCGAGAATGAGGGCGGAAAGGCTACATGGGCAGAATGCTTCTCGACGCGAAACGCTTTGTGGAAGCGGACGGGGAATGGGATGATGCTGCAATTCATCCAGCAGCTGAACGGACAAAACTTTTACTGTGCGTGTTCAAATTCGAGAGCTCGGCACGATAAGAGTTGCATTTGAACTGGGAACGATAAGATTACTATGGAGACACGTTCTTCCAAAGCGCAGGTACTCAGTAAGTCGTTGTCGCGCATAGCTTTTACGCAGTCTCTTGACATGTCATAGGCTCTCCCCGTATGTGATACAAACTATCCTTGGGGCTGTCTCGGTCGTTGGAACCGTCCCTGCTCTCATCCTCATCGAAACATGGGGACGCCGTCGTGTACGTGTCCACTTATTTCTACCCACGGCCCATCAATACCCCTGCCCCAGTCCCTCTTAACAGGTGCCCTCTGGGAAGCCGTGTGCGCCATCATCGCCGGGCTCGTCGGCCATTTCACCCTCGCCCCCGTCGGGACTCCCACCGCAAACCTCACCCAACAAAACAAGCAGGGCGGGGACACCCTCATCGCCTTTGCCGTCCTGCACGTCTTTGGATTCTCCATGTTTTGGGGCCCAACGCCGTGGGTATATCTCGGAGAGAGCTTCCCGTTGCGCGTACGAGCCAAATGTATCGCGCTAGGAAGCGCCACGAGTACGTCTTGCGCCTCTCGTGTTATCGTGGACGTGTATCGACGTGTTGCTTTCAGATTGGCTATGGAACTTTTTGCTCTCGTTTTTCGCACCTCGTATCGCCGCTCGGTGCGTCCCTATGTTCATGTTATCCGCACGGCCCCCCGGTGTCGTATGTCGTGAACCTATCCTGACCCGCTAAACAGCATCGGACCTCTGATTTTGCTCATATTTTTCGGCATGCTCATATTTGGCTACGTCTACGTCTACTTGGCGATCCCCGAGACAAAAGGATTGAGTTTAGAAGAGGTGGGTTCGGTTCGTGCAAATGACCCTCTGAACCGGTTCGCTGATACATATCTAGGTCGACGAGATGTACCGCGCTGGGGTCCAACCCTGGCGATCGTCTGCTTGGAAACCGAGCCAGAAACATGCGTATGCGACCGAGCGCGAGAAAGAGGTTCACGACCATGCGGTCGGGATGGCGTAACACATGCAAATAGGGGCGGGCCTGCGGGGCAAAGGGTCAGTTTATGCCGTGATTGCTGCGAACGATGCGAAGTCGAAACGACCGTTGTCACAGACGCAATTGTATTATAAGACGTGTTTATTACAAGGCTTGTTCGCGATGAATGTAAAAATACATGGACTCTAAGTAAGCGTGTTCGTTCTACGAGCTGAATGTGCTGCAAGTACAGTATGACATCTACATGGCTCCTTGTTTTTTGGTGCAGACAAAAAAATTGCAACTGTCCAATGGAAACTGCCCCTAAATGCAATGTTCTAGCTTTACTGGAAACGACAAACGACGCGTCTTAATGGTCGAGGACGTATAACCTCATGGAGGTCATCAGATAACTGAGCTCGGGATCTGGCGAGCACCTTTTCCCAATAAGTCGATGGAGTAGGATACCATAATGCGACAGTTCGCCTGCTTGTTTAACACGTTCATCCGTAACCTGGTCCCTGTCTGGGTGAGCAAACTCGAAGTCGACATCAACGAACGGAAGTGCGTGGGAACCACCAAAGTCCCAATCTATGATTCCAAGTATACGGCGAGGAGAAGAACGGCTAAATGATGGATCAACCTTGACGTGAAGAACCTGGGTGTCAAAGTGCAACGCACCTCACTATGACGTTCCGTCCATGTAAGTCGCCGTGGCACAGCACAAAGGGGTATTTGTAGTCATACGGCTTCGCTTTGAATTTGTTCCTCAGGCGGTTTACACGCTCGAAGATCTCCTCAGGGCTCGAGTGGGAAAGACAATTACTCATCTGAGTCATCTCTTCTTTGAACTTTACCGGGAGCGTGCCCTTGTTCAACATTTGATCCAGGTAATGGTATCGACGGTCGAAGGTGCCCTGAAGGAATTCTCGCACAGATTTATACCTATATAAAGGGTGAGCGAGTGACGAGGTTCAGTAACGTTGTTGCTGACGGCCCAGTGTTGTAAAGACCGAAACTGTCAACGAGCACCTGCACAAGGTTTAGCTTCTACTGGCCATACAGTCCATTGATAACCTACCTCGCCAGCCGCACCATCCATGTCATCAACGAGAGGACACGCGGAGCCATCCGGGGCGATTCCTCCAATCATCCGAAAACGTGTTTTTGTCCTCATCACACGCATTATCTCTGCAATCTGTTTCACCATTTTCTCCTTTTCTCCTTCTGGTAAATCCAGCCATGCGGCACTCATAGTATCCCCATCAAGGTATTCCATAGCTATAAACTCCAAACCGTGCGTGCAGCTATAAGCATAGATGGCTGGAGTAGGTATGTTGAGATCGGGGTGCCGTTGACAGTACAACATACAACCAACGGCAGTGCGGGTCTGCGACCGGGAAATGGAATCCGGATCGATTGGAAAACGGAGGACGAAGGGAAATGGGTGAGATTCACCGATGTCGAGGTTGAGGATGTGTACGAAGTTGTATCCCCCTTTGATCACATCAGTTCCTTCTACTCTTGAGACGAGGTTGGAGGTCAAAATCTCGGTGGGACTCGTCATGGCGGCAAAAAAAGTCTGAACTGGCTCTGGGGTGGAGGAGGGAAATGTGGAAGCAACGTCAAGATCCACTGACGACAATCGAAAATTGACCTGGATGTCGTCTTGGGAGAGATTCAACGCATCTGACATATGTACTTACCACTAAAGGAGGTAAGTTTGTAGGCTTGTCGTGGTGATCAAGCGCACCCATGCTGAAGAATTAGATGGGCGATGCAGTACTCACCTGTCAAGGGCATCGAGTCGCACAGGTAACTTCTTACTGTCACGGTCATCTCATACACTTCAGCGGTGTTCTTGATGGTCCTGTTCAGAGCAACATTTATAGACTCGGAATTGTAGGGATAATAGACGATCGCACCTTTTTCAGGGCCTGTCTCATGCAACAACACTTTGAGAACCAGTTGTTCACCCATGTAACTGTGCAGGAGTGATCAGAGCTATGTCTGTGCCCCAGTGTCCGCCTCACTGTCGCTTCTCCATCAATCGCTAACATCAGCAAACCACAAGATACTGTGTGAGACTGTGCATTATGTCAGTCTCCCGGAAATGTGTTGTACAGTATTGTAACGCGTCTCTAAAGTACATGACACTGTCCACGTCCGAATCATGAACGACGCGACACGCTAAAAGGTGAACCCGCCTTGGGTGTGGGGGACGGCGTGATCGCGTCACTCCCAGTCATAACTGCAGGGAGCGGCATGCGTGACCGAGTGCTCGGTCCCAACGGCGCACATGACGTTGGCGGTTCTGGATTCGGACGCACGGACGGCGTCGAGGTGAGCCGCGCCTCCTCCAAAGTATCGGGATCACCATCGACCATGAGCGGTCTCGGTCGACGTGCCTCGATGGCAGAGACGATGTCGGCAAAGTCTTTCTCCCCGGTCCATTCACCGACGAGTTCCGTGAGATCGTCGTACTCTTTTCCGGCGATGATGTGGGTTTTGAATTGGTGCGCCTCGGTCTTGGAGCGTTCCGTGCGAGGGGCTTTGAATTGGCTGACGCAAAACTTGGTGAGCGCCCAGTGATTATTGAGGTATCTTGACTGCGAGCGGATGAGATGGAGGGACACGCACGCTGGCGCATTGGCTTACCAGACGCAAGTAGGATGGTATGAGCGTGGTTTCGATGTCCACGAGAGGCGTCGAGGAAAAGCACGTAGGATTCGCTTCGGCAGCGGTGGCGATCATCACAGAGGATGCCCCTGGGAGGCGTCAGACGAGGCTACGTCCAAACATGGCACCTACCCGTCAGTCTCTTTACCCGCCTGGCATCCTCCCATCCTTTACAGTCCCCGTTCTCTATGATAGGAATGTCGACACCGAGTCCGTGTACGAACTCGACGATGTCCTTGAGCCTATTCACCAACGCTGCCTCTCTTTGCCGCATATTCCTCGTCCGGCAATGCACCGTCAACGCGCTCACGCCAGTCCTGATGATCCTCTCGACCAGTTTTTTCGTTTCCTCCTGCGTCGGCAGCAGACGAATCTTTGCCGACACGGTGATCTCGGGGGGCAATTCTCTCCGCAACGCCGTCAAGATGGCACACAAGAGATCTGGATTGGTGAGCAACGCCGCACCCATGCCCGAATGCGTGCTAAACGGTTTTGGACAGCCGCAGTTGAGGTCGATGCCTGAGACGTCTCGTACGACTGTTTTAGCGGCTTGAACGGCGAGTTCGGGCGAGGCGGAACCGATTTGGTAGATGAGATGGGGTGTTTCGATGGGGTGGGTGGTGAAGACGGCGCGGGTCTTGCCGTTGTAGGACACGACGCCGGTATGGGCTGGATAGGAATGAGCAACAAGGACGGGGCGAGGTGGGGTACCTACGGTCGACGACGCGCGTCGTGTGCAGGATGGCCTTGTCTACGATTTCTGGACCCCAGACGAGGGACGCGCCATGTTTGAGGGCGGTCAAACGGGTCGGCACTGTGATGTGTGAGTGAGCGAGCGAGCGTCGGATGGGATGGCGTACGTGCACCCGAGCGGACCATTGGGGCCAAAAATACGCCATTTTTAAACGAGTCGTGTGTGAGATGGCCCGCTCGTTTCTGACGTTTGGATGCGCGTTCGCCGTCGAGCGCAGGCGGGGTCGAGCGGGACATGGTGGTCACGATCTGACGTCTGATGAGCGTGGTCATGATCACACAGTCACTGCTCAGACTCGCTCGCACCAGGACCATGTCGACCGTCACACATCCCTCCCTGACACCCGTGTCGACCACGAGTGAGTACTCAAATTCGCTCCTTGGTCGTCTCTGACCCTCTGGCCAGCCGCACCGTCCGCCATCGGGCCCTACTCGCAGGCGGTCAAAGCCGGGGACCTCGTCTTCGTCTCTGGGTGCATCCCACTTGTCCCCTCGACCGCACAGATCGTCGACGGCGGCATCGTCCCACAAACCCAGCAAGCACTCGCCAACCTCAAAGCCGTCCTCGAAGCCAGCGGATCTGACGTCGGCCGCGTCGTCAAAACCACCGTGCGTGTTCTGACCCTCGACTCGCACGACCACTCACACGACGACAGGTGTTTTTGAAGGACATGAACCACTTTGTCACCGTCAACGACGTCTATGCCAAGTTCTTTGGCGAGCACAAGCCTGCCCGTTCTGCTGTCGAGGTCTCACGGCTCCCCAAGGATGTTCTCTTTGAGATCGAGTGCATCGCAAGGTATGTGAGATCTTCTTCGTTTCGGGCACCATTGTTCACCCATCTCTGCGGCAGTCTCAAGAACTGAGCGAATCCGTTCTAGTCGCACGGCGTTTCCAGGTCCCCGTCGACGGATATTGTAAAGAAGCATCGCGGTCGTTAGATATTACAAGGGATAATACGTATGCCAAGCAAGCGTATCCATACCCCATTTCCATGTACCCCAACACGTTGAATCACACAGGGAATTCTCGCAAAGGTAATCAATATTGAGTACTCTATGTGTGAATATCTATACGCAGACTAGATCACAAGTGGAGAGATTGCGGGCGTAGGATGATGAGTCGAGGTAACTCTGGTAGAAAAGGAACTGACAAAGTAAAGGAAGGGTATGGTATCGTCCATGTCATAAATAGATGTGACTTACAGGCCGAAAAGAATGCGTGCGGTCAAATGTAACACAGAGATGATAGAATCGATTGGCAAACTCTGTCCGTGGGTAGATGAAACGAGTCCGTGGTTGCGTGCACCGATCGAGCGACGGAAATGAAGTAGCACAAGCGTAAACGTCGCCGACTTCACATGATAATACAATCCTTGTTTGTAGTGTTCTTTCCGTCTGAACCGTCCGCACGAAGGATGACGGACTCCGCGCGACCTGGCACGGGGATACCCTTTAGCCGTTGTTGCGCACGCTTGTCACCGAGTTCAGCTGCCTTCTTATAGTAGGTTGAGGATCTATAATGCATCCAATAAGGTCACTTCAGATGTCAGATCTGTCTAGGCACGCACTCTTGTGGACCTGGTGGCGTCCCAATGCCAACCTCGAGGAAATACCCGACGGCGTACATCGCTTTCGAAAGTCCGGCGTCCGCAGCCCTCTTCGCCCACAGATATGCTTCGGTGTCCGATTGCGGAAGCACCCCTGGTGAGCCGACAAGATACCACGCCGTGAGAGCAAAGCATGCATCACGATGACTTTGCTGTGCAGCGATATTCTGGTGCCATATCAGTACGCGACACAAAATGGTTGGAGGAGGACACACGTAATAGTGGATAGATAGGGCAGGATCTTGTGGGCAACCCAACTTGCCGTACTCGTAGAATTCCCCTAACCGATACGCCGACGGTGCATAGCCAAGCTCGGATGCCTGTGCGAGAAGTTCGACGGCGTACTCTGTATCCACAAAGACGACGTTGTAAATGCCTTTCTCGTGCAAGAGAGAGAGTTCGTGGAGGGCGTGCGGAAACTCGGCTGTGGCGTGCTCTGCAGAGCGCTTGAGCCACTTGACGCCTTCCCTAGGCCGTTTGGCGAGGCCAAGTTCGCCGTTGAGTTCTGCTATGCCAAGGCGGTACATTGCACCTGGGTGGAGTGCGGCGGCGGCCTTGCGGAAGAATTGGAGGGCCTTGGGAGATTCACGTCTACACCCCCAGCCATTCTCGCAGCACGTGCCAGCACGATAAGCTGCATCAGGATGGCCATGCTTTGCTGCAAGGACGAAGAGGGGATAAGCACGATCGAAATCCTGCCTTCCCTTGTATGTACCGATACCATTGGCGTAGCAGTCTGCGAGAAAGTATTGCGAGGCCGGATGGCCACGATCAGCGAGACGTTTGAGGAGAGCGAGTGCCTCTGTGACGAGGCTTTCTCTCTTTTCGATTGCCTTTTCAATGTCCATGACGTTGCCTGGGGTAGGCTCCGGTATGGGATATGTCTTTGAGGCGTCGATCATGAAGACGGCAAACTCAAACTGGAGATCGGGGTCCTGTGTTTTCTTTGCATTGGCGCGGTAGAGTTCGAGTGTGCGGTCGTGTGAGAGGAGGGAGGCCTGGTTTCCTGGACGAAGATGTGAGTGATCAAGGAGGGGCCCGTTTGGCTGTGGGGGTGGCGATGGGGCGTGGACAGAGCGGGATGTCGGTGTGGGACGGTTGGGTGTTTGGTCGGCGAGGTGTGGGGCATAAAAATCGTCTTGGTCGATGGTTGCGAGCACGCCGAGGGGGACGTCGTCGGGGTCGTAGGCGTCGGCGGGCTGCTGAGGGGGCGAATTGGGCGAGCGGGGCGGGCGTGGTCTGGCAGCGCCGAAGTCGGGGCCGTAGAAGGAGTTTGGGCGGGAGTGGTCCTGGGCGTGCATGCTGGTCAGAGACAAGAAGCGGTCACAGCCTTGCACCATCACTTTGACATGCAGTCCCTCCGCTCGCGACGTCCCTCGGAATCAAGACCACTAAAAAGACATGCCTCGAAGCTCGCAAAGACGCCCTCGACGAGGCAGAATGCCCGCAAATCCACCGTCGACGACAAGATGAAGAAGCGCATGTCCCTCAGATACGCAGAGATTTCATCTCCAACCGACGCCTACGTCCCAGCCGTGCCAACCATCCCCCTCGGTCTCAGGCCAGGACCACCGCGCGATCCAGACGAGATCGTCAAGGACGTCGCCCACCTCAAAGAGGACACCCGTGCCCTCGACCAACGTCTCCTCGAAAAGGAGGACTTTAATCCAGACGACTGTGTGTCCCCACCTTCAGTCCGCACAAAACTTGCCATTCACGCCCACCATCACCAGACCTCAAGGCAAAGCTCGCCAACTCGACCGAGGCTGAGCTCAAGTCTCTCCAGTCCTCCCTGCGCTCCCTCAAAGACGACACTGCCGTCGAGTTGCAGCGCAACGTCTTCAAAAAGTCTGTACAGCACCGCCCTTGTCTCCCCCACGCTGACCTCCTGGATGACGTAGCTATGCCGAATTCGTCCTTGTTTCAAAGGAGATCAGCGTCCTCGAGAATGAGATGCTCGAACTCAAAGAAAGTCTCCAGGAATGGAAAAGTATGCCTTCTCTCCTGCACATCGACGAATCCGCCTCTGTCGCAGGTCAGTCTCTCCCTTTCATCCAGCTTCACACAACCGACCCTCTCCCAGAACGCAGGCGCAATGCACGTTCATCTGTCGTGGATCTCCGCATCATCTACGCTTCACAGATGCAAACACTTCATTCACAGATATCTGGTTCAGCCAAGTTTGCACCCGCTACTCCCGGAAGACATGTCATCACCGAAATGGACGGGATCTGGGAGCTAAACGCGGCAACATACAAGGTTATCAGCATGGTCAGATTTGTCATATTAGACGATGCTGTCTTGGTTGCCAGAAGAAAAAGGGGTGGCGCTGTTGCCCCCACTGCTGGGACTAGCAACGCTGCCGAAACCGCTGGCAAGCTTGTCGCAGAGAGGTGTTGGCCCTTGAACGAGATGTTGGTCCTTGATACCAAAGACACTCCCAGTATGCGGTCTCTGGTCGTCATTTTTATCTTCTAACCGCCCATAGGCATGACCAATGTCTTCAAAGTTCGTCACGGCAAAGAGACACATGTATATCGTACCGATGCTCCTACTGACAAAAAGACACTGCTCGGGCAGTTCCGTCAAGTGGCGGAGGAATTGGCAGTTCGAAAGCGCAAGGAACGCGAGGGCGAACACGAGCGCAGGAAAAGTTTATGGGCAAGTACTAATTCAGGGGGTGATGTATGTCAATCCTATCCCCGTATTAATTCCTGTTCACATCCATGAAGCAACGCCCGTCAGCGATCTTCAACCTCGATAAACTCCCTCCAATTTCCGACTGGATGGCAGAGTTGGCTCGCGCTGCAAATGCTTCGACACCGGGCGCCGCAGAGGCTTCTGCCAGGGCCAAAAGCGACCGTAATGCGCGTGCACTCTCTGATCTCTCGGACGACCTGACGGTAGCTATCGCCCTTCGTGATTGGTCTCGCGCTGCCAAGCTGGCCGAGTCCGCGCGAGCTCATCCGAGTCTATCACCTCTTATTGCGGCGCTGACGTCTGCCCTGCTGGACGCCCTCGCTCGCCCGAAGAACTCAAAGTCCACATGTGTGGAGCTTGTCGGTCATTTATTGCGTCTTGGCGCTGTCGCCCGGGCCCGAGAGACGTTCCTAGCTGCCAGAGGGACGGCGATCCAGGGTTATGTTCGAGCCATCCCATTCGAGGGGCACGTCGGGCTCTACGTGCACAACCTTGCAGTGGTAATATTTACGGCGATCAAGCATACTGCGGATTGGTTCCTTGCTGGATTCGTGGAGCACGAAATGACCTCTGGTGGGTCATTACTTGTGCCCAGGAAGGGGTCACTTACGTCGCGATCTAGGTTTTATCGACTGGGCGAAAAAACAGATCGAGTTGTTTGCTGAAATGTTCAGGAAGCAAGTCTATAGCTCGGACATGGACCAAGCAACTATTAACGAGGCACTGAAGATTACCCATTCCCAGAGCCGAAAGGTTTGTGAGCTAACATACGTACCCCCCATCGTTTCGCTGACCGTTGAACAGCTCTTGCAAGAATTTGGCCTCGACTTTCGTTATCTTCTCGATGATCTGCTGGCTCAGCATCCCAAGTCATCGTCGACGTCCTCTGTCCAGAAAACGCCTCCTCGGCTTGCGATACCCTCCATTCCTCCTCCTCTTGGGGCTTCGAATTCACCTATATCACCCACACCTTCACCTTCAGTCGTCAATCCTCCCTCCACGCCGACTCCCCGTCTACGCCGGCCGTCGTTCTCCAAAGGTAATACGAGTGGCATACTTTCCACTCCGGCAAGACCCCCACTTCCGAGATCTGCGGACAGTGCGAGGGCGGTAGGGCCACTACCGCCACGCTCGACGAATAGACCGGGCGTGCGTTCGGCACAAGCGGTCGTTCCTGACAGGGAAGGGATGATTTGACCTCCATCCACTGGATGATGATGCGCTGTTACATGCTCGACCGAGGTCAAGTTTGAAGATCATCGAACCTTGTTCTAGATGTAGAAGACATCAGAGAAAGCTCCCCAGGGGTCTGGGAGGAGACGATGGCCGCGAGGGTTCTGTCAAGTGGGTGGAGTGGCTCGAGTTGCACGGGCGATCTAGGAGCTGCCGGAAGGTGTATGTATCTATGTTTTTTGGTGCGGTACACATCACGAATTGGGTACAAGCTCTATTACATAAATTGGCTGATGCCGCACATATTATGGAAGCCAGAGTTGATAGATTAGATTAGATAGATATTATATATAGTACAGTCGACTCCCACATAAGTGATACCCCTCGGGAGATGCCCAAGGGTATACACTATGAGGGAGTATATGTTCTCTGGGAGGTCGGCTTGCCAAGACAAATTCAAATTTTTTAGCGGTATTGGTAGTACATGCGAAATAATCAGTAACCCATGTTCCACATCCCAGCAGCTCGTGCCCTTTGCTTCAGCATATGCAACATATGTCCAAACTCCCACCCAAAATCACCATCAAGCTCGTCAATGACATCCTGCAACACAAGTGCTGCCTCAAGAGTTTCTCTTCGGGTGTGATATGACTTTGGGTCAGGTTTCATAGTGCCAGCAAGATCCTCTTCATCGGCAGAGCTCTTTTCCTGTGCTGCACATGCATCCAGAATGGACTAGGCAGATGTCTTCATCCATTGCTTCAGTCTCTGTGTCCAGGTTGAGGAGCTCAGAAATGCTCATCCAGTTTGAGGGTTGAAGGATCCCAGTTGCCTTCAAGTCATCTAAAACACTCTTGAGAAGGCTCTCGGACTCAGCAGTGGGGTCCAAGTTGTCATGCACTCCAGCTGGCCAATAATGACAAGCATGAAATGTTGGGTTGCTCTTGCCTCACGCTGGCTGAGAAATTTTAGTTGCCTAATTTAGTAATATCCGGGGGTAGTATCGGTTATTGTGTCGAAAAATCCCTATCAGATATGTGTTATAAGAGAGTTATTTGTTATGGTGTGAAGTCCCTGCATTCCGAGTATCACTTTTACCCCCTATTCCTTATGTGGGAGTCGACTGTAATGCCCTTTTTTGGCAAGACAAATTATGTAAGAAACAGGTTTGTACAAATGTTCTCACTTGATCAATCAACGCGACGATGACCACACCCATCGAACCCAACCCACCGCCATGGAGCCCGTCTGCGGACCCTGCCTCCATTGTCGTACCAGGACTGGATACAAACGCACCCATAAACGACCAGATTGACCAGATTGAACAGCTGATCACCATTAAACTACAGGTGAGCACGCGTCCAAAGGTACCCCGTCCCAGCAGCGAATGATCGGGGAAGAACGTAGATGCCAATTTTTCAAGAATTCAACACCTGATGGCGACGAGGCTGTTGCCAGCTGTGAAACGATACGCACTCGGTACCGAACCGGTTCGTGAGGCGGCCAAGGTATGCGCGGGTTCGCGTTCCTTTGCATCTGACGTCACCGTTCCAACCATTTCCTTCTATATGCTTAGTTCTGGACGTCATTTTATGAGCAGGCGGCGCAAGTCCATATACCGACGCTCGATGACGATGATCTCGTCCATGACGAACAGACACAGTCGTCCGTTGTGGTTTCTGAACCGGCGTCCGTCGCCCAGTCCGAGGAAAACCTAGATGTGACCCCTTCTCGTACGCCGTCTGAGATCCCTACTCAGACATATGACGTGACTGCGTCCGAGAGCTCGTTCATGCCTGCAAACGCGGTCTCGTCCACCCCCGCGCGTCCCGGGCATGTGCACGCGCCCGATAGAACTCTCGATGATCAACCGTCGTGGAGTGCTTCTCTCGAGTCACCGATGGACCGCCTTAAAAGCGAACTCCAGAGCTTTGCGCGGGAAGAAGATTCCGCGCGACAGGACGTGTCGTCTCTTACAGACAGCTTGATGTATGAGGAGGAAAACACCATCCAACAACTCCCACTCCCACCGATGCTTCAGGAAAAGACGGAGAAGAGCGCTTCCATGTTCGATCGTGACGAACCCAAAGCCAAGCTTCGGTCCTCCCATATTCCTCCGAGTGCACTGCCGACCCCTCGTGCAAACGTGACAAACGCGTATGTCTCACCGCTCAAGGTCAAGCCAAAGACGCCGATCGTCATTCCAAAACACATTCAATCTATTCTCCCGGCCAAATTGGAGAACGAGCCTATGTTTCCGTCGCCCTGCCGTCCGCGATTTGAGCGGACGCCGAGAAAGCCGACAACTGCTTCTTCATCTGCATCTGCATCCACATCCACATCTGCGTCCGCGTCGGTGTTGGACATTCCCTCTCTGACGAACCATGCTTCCGACTCGAAACAGCAGCCGAAATTCGCCACGTTTGACGACTCTTTCGATGATTCGGTTGATTTGATGCAGGGAATGTCTCCGCCACGCACGTTGGCATTTGCGAGAGCACCCAGGTCCAGTGTGGGACTCGGGCTGTTGCCGCCACTTGGGCGGACACCCGGAAGAGACTTGTTACCGACTCTCGGGAGAACGCCAGGGAAGGAGGCAGCTGATCGAATCAGACGTGATCTACTAGGCGACATGCAAAGCCAATTTGGATCTGTACGCAACGCGGCGTCGAACAAGATGAGAACACCTGCATTTGGATATGGCACTGGGACAAATAAGGATGATACAATGAGTACGATTCCGACCCCGCCGTCACTTTCGCGGTACACGCGGCACGCGTATCCCTCCTGGACAGATAACAATGATACAGATACCAGTTTGGCAACTATGATGCGTCGTGTCGGGCTTGAAATGCCCGAGTCCAGCTTCAAAGCTGACTCCGTTGCATCAGCCTCGCATTCGAGAGCATCTTCCCAAGTGGATGCTGGGAGCAGCGTGATCGCTACCCCAACAAAGGAGGACGAACCGCATGTGCCCGACTACCAAGAACCGGACGCGTTCGACGACCAAAGCCAGCTCGGATCATATCCTCATGCCAACTCGGACTCGGACTCGGATTCGGACTCGCTCAATGACGAGCCGGTTCATCCCAACCAGCCTTCCACAGCTTTTCTTATGGCATCATCCCGTGAAATTGGCCCGGACGACTCCTTCGGGTCGTCTAACTCGAACCACTCGAGTGATTCGTTGGATGCGGATGGACTTGGGGCCGGAGACGAGGCTGCTGTGCACCCGTTTGCGCGGGCGCTCGAAGCCGGGGTTGCGGAGGGAGACGGTTTCGATGACAGCTTTGATTCGGAGAGTGGGTACGAGGGTCAGGATGCGTCGGCAGCGACAGAAGAGACGGTGTTTGGGATTCCGCCTGCGCGGCGTGGGCAGCAGGGGAAACCGGGTGAGCTGAAGTTGCTTGGAGAGGATCTGTTGCAGGATACCATTGGGATTGGAGGACAGCTTGCCAAGACGGGGAGAATTGAGGAAAGTCCAACGCCATATGGAAGAGGTTGAAGCAGACTGTACGGGGAAAAAGGTGTACGCTCATTATGTTATTGACTACTGAACAAGTGACATACACCATCAAGCCGACGCAGAAACAAGCTGCATCCGCATCTGCTTCAAGGCTCTAGTCAGTTCAGATGCAGCATTCGGTTCAGTCATAACTGATATCTCATCACTGTCTCGAAAAAACTCTTGCAACCATCCTGCAGCACCAGACATATGCGCAATCTGGGCACAGGCAGCATGGAGGGCAATGATGCGCGGGTCGGGGGGTGGGATGGTCTGATCACCGACCTGGGCGGATCTGAACGTGATTCTTGGGCAAACGCCACTTCCCAAGTGAGTGAGATCTTCCTTGCCCCAATAATATTCTACGTTATAAGTATTGGGTATGGCCTCGTCATGCTCGTCCTAGTAACAGGTCAGTTATGCTGACAAAGTAGAAAATCGGAAAGAAAATGCACCTTGGCCGGCGTCAACCACATATCAAGGCGGTCGAACGCATTGTGTGGAGCTGGCGAGCTGATAAATGCATTCGATGGGCTGTGGAGAACTTCGTCGCGAAGGACATCGTGGGAGGAGAAACCTCCAAAGCGCTCGATCATTGCTCCCGCAGTCCTTGCCCATTCAAACTCAAGAAAAATGACATTAATGGACTGAGATCACACACAGCAGTGAAAGACTACCTTCTCCCGAACTCTTTCCGTGGTACCGTGGATGTCCGTCGACAGCGATTGACTGATAATATGGGCTACATTTATCAAGTCAAACTTAGTTCCAGGGATTCGTGGACGAGGTCTCTCCACCTCGGCATCTAGAGCGTTAGTGAAGACACAGCGATGACTGTCGCGAAACAAAAGCTAATGAAATCAATGGACAGTCGATAATAGCAGCAATATACTCACCAGTTTTCGCAACTGGGCAGGAGTAATTGAGGGCTGCTGCAGCAGATGCTCCAGATTCTTTACAGCTTCTTCGAAAGATCGTCTAGGACTCTGATTGGCCGAGACAGCAGGTGTAGGACCTTTGGGGTTGTAGACTACATTTTCGTTAGATTCCTTGAGAATAGAACTGACACTCCACAGAACGCACATACTCGCATCAGCCCAAAAACATACAAATGGGCAAGTCCAGCCAAGAGCTCCGGATCGCTGTAGCAATCATTGATTTCACGAGCCAACGCATCGCGTCCATGATCACTAGGTGCGAAAACCAAAGCGTGGCCCAGGACGCGGGCAGCAACCAACGGACTCATGTCAAACATGATGTGCTCGGAGGCCTCTTTCTGAAGGTCCCTATCGAATTTGTTCCATGCTCCACGCGTTTCTAGAGCGAGGCATTCGTCATACGCTGCTCGAGTAGGATTGCTGTAAGGGAATGTGTTTTCAGGTAGGGGCAACGGCGTCGGTTTTCCTGCCAGTGGCATGATATGGTGGTTACTGATCAACTCTCGAGTGACCATTTGTTTGAATCACGTGATCTTGGACGAGCGGAAGGAACTTGCAAGCGGGTGTATCACCGATTCATGTAACCGACTTTACCACTAACACTATTGTCAGCTGGACGTTGAGGATGATACCCACGCAGCGTACCGCAGCACGCTCTCTTGGTAGGATACGTGTCCAGGCAGCGACACAAGCACCATTTGTTGTACATGCACCCAAGACACCCGCCAGGAGAACTGGTCAAGCACGGACTCTCGCAAGCACACGGAATATCCCCTCAGAAGCGATATGCCCAGCTCACCTCATCGCGTTGTCTTCTCACCGAGGTCTCGCGACTGCTGCTCCAAGTGAGATGAAGATGCTTCAACCTATCTCACGGTGCTGACGTCCATTTGCCAGGGGATCCCTCGTTCACAAGGAAACCCCACTTTGACAAGATACTCATCGCCAACAGGTGCGCCAACCTAACCACGTCCGCACTCGCTCGTTTACTCACGCACGTCTCAGGGGAGAGATCGCGTGTCGTGTGATCCGGACGGCTAAGAAGCTAGGGATCAAGACAGTTGCTGTGTATAGCGACGCGGACGCGCAGTCGTTGCACGTCCTTGAAGCCGATGAGGCGTATTGCATTGGTCCCGCACCTTCGACCGAGAGCTATGTGCGTGTTTGGTTCCAAGCCGATGTCTGTGGTTGACGTGGAGATGGGGTGACATTAGTTACGCATGGACAAGATCGTCGAGGTGTGTCACAAGAGCGGTGCACAGGTCCGTGTTGTACTTGTCTTGTTCGAAGTGAGGTAGGAACGTTGACGATGTTCTTTCCGGTCGCACGACCTGTCAGGCTGTCCATCCTGGGTAAGACGGCGTCCCTCTCGTCCGCGTAGTGCACTGACTGAGCAGATGTTCAGGTACGGTTTCCTCAGCGAGAACGCCAAGTTTGCGGAACTGCTCGCGGAAGAAGGGATCGTGTTTATTGGACCACCGTCGAGTGCCATTATCTCCATGGGTTCCAAGAGGTTTGTGCATCTCCTCGATTGCCCTGTATATTGTGCTGATGGAAGCCACACACTAGTGAATCCAAAAACATCATGTCTGGTATGTCGTAGTCTGTCTATGTCAGTGTCTAGTGGCATTGCCGACGTTCGTGGATGAAAGCTGCTGGCGTGCCATGCGTTCCGGGATATCATGGTGATAACCAGAACCCTCAATTTCTTTTTTCTGAGGCGGAGAAGATTGGTGAGTCTCGAGGTACTCGTTGGATGCTGAACTGGTTGGATATAATCTATTTCCAGGTTACCCTGTTTTGATCAAAGCCATTCACGGCGGAGGCGGAAAAGGCATGCGTGTCGTGTCGACACCTTCCGAGTTCATGGATTCCCTGGAATCTGCGAAACGCGAGTCTCTGAAGGCGTTCGGAGATGAGAATGTCCTCATTGAGAAGTATATCGAGCGGCCGAGACATGTGGAAGTGCAAGTCTTTGCAGATACGTTGGGTGGTGTGGTTAGTCTTTGGGAGCGAGATTGCTCTGTGCAAAGACGGAACCAGAAGATCATCGAGGAGGTGCGATATACATCACCAAGGTACTGAACGGTTATATAACTATGCGTTTCGATAGGCACCTGCACCTGGTCTTTCGCCCGAGCTACGTGCGGATCTGTCTGAGAAGGCTGTCGCCGCTGCGAGAGCAGTTAACTACGTCGGAGCGGGTACGGTGGAATTCATTTTTGATAATGATACCCGGAGGTTTTATTTCATGGAGATGTGAGTATCCGCAAAGTGTTGTGATATCTGTTTGAGCTTACACCCGACGATAGGAATACGCGATTGCAGGTCGAGCACCCCGTGACCGAAATGATCACAGGCCTTGACCTAGTGGAATGGCAATTCGAGGTGATGTTTACACATTGATGTTACCTTGTCGTGACTGACGTATGCAATAGATTGCAGCTGGCAATTCTCTTCCTCTCACTCAATCTTCGATCCCTCTCGTCGGACATGCGTTCGAGGCACGAATTTACGCAGAGAACCCCCGAAATAATTTCCTCCCCGACTCGGGTCGGCTTTTATACCTCTCCACGCCTACTCCGACGCACGTCTTTGCACCTCCATTGCCACCTTACGCTACAGAATCTGCTGAGCCCTCGCGACGCATACCTGATACGTCTACTACGATCACCCCATCACTCCGACTTGAACAAGGTTTCACTCAGGGTGCCCAGATCGGCGTGTTTTACGACCCGATGATCGCTAAGCTCGTGGTCCATGGACGGGACCGGACCGAGGCCTTGAGAATGCTCAGGCGAGGACTGGAAGAATACAAAGTAGTGGGTGTTTCTACCAACATTGAATTTCTCAGAACGCTCGCAGGCAACGATGCATTCGTTGAAGGGGATGTCGAGACGGGATTCATTAAGAAATATCACTCAGAGTTGTTTCCTCCGATTCCGGATCCTTCTCCGGAGCTGTTTGCACTGGCCGCGCTGTATATTGCCCTTCGAGATCAACCAATTCCATCGACCTTTCAAAGCCCATGGACTTCTCTCGGGGCACGACGGTTTGGTGGAGATGTCTATGAGCGCACCATCTCGCTATCCAAGGACGAATCTTCTGCCCACATCAACACCAAGCTCAAATACACCAGTCCTGGTCACTTTGACGTCACCGTAGACGGCTCTTCGCCGACGACTTTCAAGTCAGTCTCCGCGCGTCTCACCTCCCCGACAACGCTCGCCGCATTTTCGACCAACGCGACCATCGTTTCCCAACCTCCGTCACCTGCCACGCCGGCCTCGACATCTCCAAACGCGATGGAACGACTGCACCTCTTCACTGCGGACGGGACTAAGACGACGCTTATGCTTCTTCCCCCTCCGTGGCTGTTGTCATTGGGAGGAGACGTCATGGCTTCCCACAAAGGCGCGTTGCGTGCACCCATGCCGAGTTTAGTCGTCGAGGTGCGTGTGAGTCCAGGGCAGCGCGTCGACGAGGGTCAAGCAGTGGTCGTTTTGGAGAGCATGAAGACGGAGACGGTGTTGAGAGCGCCAGTCGCGGGTGTCGTCAAGGCTGTTGGCTGTGTCAAAGGCGAGATGGTGGAAGAAGGGAGGGAGTTGGTAGATATTGAGGAGGTGGCAGAAGGACGGTGATTTCCACCCTGCTCCCGCTTTATTTTTCATCTCGGGGGTCTTGTTGCAAATACCGATCCTGCATCGTTCTGATCACTGTATGTACCACTGCTTCAATTGGAAACTGTCTCATTGCGGATGAGGATACAGTAGCTCTCGGATCCTAGCAAGTTTGTTTCCCTTCCCGCCAGGATGACGACCCGACAGCCCCCTCCCAGAGCAAAAATCTGGTGGAGTAACATCCGGATCGTTTTATTCGTCTCCGTTCATATCGGCGCGATTTTCGGGGTTTGTTGGACGCCCCCAACCCGCGTCGTTCCCGCGTCGCTGTACATGTCTTTCATTCTCTGGCAAGCGGCCGACTTTGGGTAAGTACTGAGGAAATGAATGAGCGTATTGTACCTCACTCACCGTGCTGTGAAAAGCATAACGATCGGTTATCACAGGCTTTATTCGCATCGTGCCTTTCGGGCAAGCCTTCCGGTATGCATTGTACTTGTCGCTCTGGGTTTGAGTGCTTTCCAAGGATCCATCAAGGTGAGCGGGTAGTATCACCCATGTGTCCCAGTATGCTGACCATTTACGCAGTGGTGGTATGCTCATAATTTCCCGTCCAGTGGGCGTCAACCGACGAGGATACAGGTGCCTTCGACACCGCTTGCATCACGTAATGTTTTCGCTTCGCTTTCTGATGGCCACCTCACCAAGTGTATCCGAAGCATTTTACGGGTGATCTCGTTCATGATGCATGACCCGTAAGCTCTGGTTCCAAAGGAGCACAAACACTGACCTCACCGGGACCCAAAGATATGCGGCGACGCGAGGGCTTTTTTACTCTCACATGGGGTGGATCTTCTTCAAGTCAAGGTACGAACGTATCAACACCGTCGACCAAGAAGAATTTCCGTGAGTGAAAAAAAAAAGTCCATTCCCTAGTCCTGATGAGTGCGCGAAAAGTCGTCCGCTTTCAACACAAGTATTATAGTCAGTGTGCTAACTTGGCGTTATCCCTAGCACGTCCGAGTCTCGATTGCACTCATTCTCAGCTTCGTCGTCCCAGCGTGACAGCGTGTGAATCTGTACCCAAGAAGGTATTTGCTGTTGCGGCGGCCTGGACAGTATATGTACTGGCAATCAACTCCACCATGGGCCACACATCAAGGTGAGACGAGAGACTACTGTATTATCATTCTGTTTTACATGTAACTCAGGTTCCCTACTACGGATGACGCTCGCGAACTATTCTCTCCGGGTCAGAAGATTTCTCTGAAACCCCTAAATAATGACACTGAAGTCAACTTCACCATCTGCAAACTGTCCACGCCAGTCACGAAAAGCGTTGTCGTGATTGCCAAACCAGACTCTGGAGATCCTGAACAGGTGGTGATCAAAATTCATGATCCTCGCTACGTAGACGAGAGGATCTCCATGAAACCTGGCCGTCGATCCTATCCATGGAATCTTGCTATCGAACAGGCAGCCGCAATAGAGCGTACCAAGAATCCAGACCTGTCTCGACAAGAACTATCGCGCATAATGTACTCTCACCATCCAGAAGAGCTGAGTGGGGAGGACCTAGCCACCCACAATCTCTTCTGGGAGGAGAACTATTACCGCCTTATGGTGGAGTGTTACGAATCGGAACTCACAGCATACGAGCGTTTGAAGGACCTCCAAGGATCTGCTATCCCTCGTCTTATAATGGCCGGCCAGTTTCTGCCACTAGATGAACGTGCTATTCGACCGCCTGCCCTTGTTCTTGAATATATACCTTCGGTCAGCCTTTATGATGTCCCTTTTGATGCGGTCACTCCCGCTATCCGCGAGCAAGTTCTCTCGGTCATCGAGAGCTTCCCTTTGTACGGCGTCCTCCACAATAACATCACGTCGACCAATATCCATTTCACCCCTCCGGAAAAGCCTGTCAAAGGTGTAGTCCTCGACTTCGGGTTAGCTAGGATCCGACATGACGGTGATAGTGAGGATGCGTGGACAGATAATGGTGCATCCGATGCAGGGTGGGCCAGACGATTATTGGAGGACAAGGACAAGGTCTTTAGAAGACCGTCCTACGATGGATCCGTAAGTAGATTTACGTGAACGAGGTTTATATACAGTCAACTTGTCGGTATGCCACCAGCAAAAATAAGAGAAGGGGTTGATCTTGGTAGAGATACTAATCACTGATGTTGAATGTGAAAGTTTGAATGGTCAGAATTCGTCCACGTGGATAGGCCATGCTGGAGTAACACAAATAAATTGTTGCTATCTTTTACAAGTTGGATCACCTTGGATGCTGTACCCCTCGTCGAATTTCTACACCCTACTTCAAATCCCCCAAGATGCTTCTCTCAAAGACATCAAGACCGCCTACCATCGTACCCTCCTACGTCTCCACCCCGACAAACAGACCCAAGCATTGACACGCCATCAGCAGCAGCAGCATCACGACTCGGACATCCTCGTAGGAGTGAACGCGACCACGGACTCGGGTTCACAGGAAGCGTTTGGATCCGTTGACGTGGCGCTGTTAAAGGAAGCGTACAGGACCCTCTCGGATGTCGGTTTACGGGCTGTGTACGACGGGTCATTGAGGCGGGAAGAACACGCGGGATCGTGTGGTCCCAGGCCAGCGCAGGCCGTCTCGCTTGGGGAGTTTACCGCGCTGACCGGGACCCGGGAATTTGGGACAGGATCTAGCGCGGACGTGGTCGCAGACGCGGATACGGTACAGGAATGGGGTCATAGATGTCGGTGTGGTGGCATGTATCGCATCACGCAAGACGACCTGGAGAATGGGACGCATCTCGTCGGCTGTGAGAGTTGCTCAGAGGTGATCTGGGTTGGGTACGAGGAAGCGCCGGCAATGGAGGACGGGGAGGGAGAGTAAATCCAAAGTTAAACTTCTTTTCTACAGACAATACGACGCTCTACGGTGAACGCTCGCAAAACGCTAAATCTAATACAATCACTCCTTAGCCCGACGCTCCCATCATACACATGGCCCTTAATCGACATCCATTGCCTCATCATCTGTAGATTCCTCATCCGTAGGTTCGTCAGGGATCGGGTTTCTTTTCACCCAGTCCTTGTAAAGCGTCTCTCGGAACATGCGTCCGATCGCGACAGAGACTGGCCATGGCACTGCGTTCCCAATCTGTCTGTGCATCTGTGTGGCGGAGCTGACGCGATCGACAAGTGCTATCTAGGTGGTACACTCACTGTCATGACACGGTTGTTATCAGCGTGAAAAACAAAGTAGTCCGGGAATCCCTGTGAACGGGCCAGCTCCCGAACAGTCACGATCCGTTTGCTCTGTAACGACAAGTCAGTACACATGCGCATGCGTGACGAGAAGACATACATAGGGGTGGATCACGCGGCATTGCTTTGCCATTGGGTCCACGTTCGTGACAGTGGTTTGGAACAAGCCGTCTCGGTCCACACGTCCGTAAAACCCTGTTATAGTGACCACGGTCATACGGATGAGTCCTTGGCACACGTCGGCTGTTGCTCACCAGCTCGAAAGCTCAACCTGCCGGACGACGACGCAGGGTTTGCAGTCTGGTATTCCCAAAGTTCACGTGGCAAGCCTGTCCAGGATCATCAGCCAAGGACGGCCAGGTGACAGGATGACCTACTCCGATAGTCCGCATCAGCTTTGACCGGAATCTTGATGATTCTGCACTCGGAAAAAAAATGGGTTCAGTCGTGTCGCACAACTGTTCACGCTTGCCGGACTTGCCTTTCTACCTTTTTTGGATCGTACGTGCGCGTGTACTGTTGAATGTCTCGTGTCGGTCGGCTGCGGCAACTCTGTTGAAACCTCGTGCGCGGTTCATGATCGTACGGAACATTGGGCCCCTCGTAACCACACCATGGATGGCCATCATTACATTCTTTGACGCCACGTTCTTCCATCTGACGTCTATTGAGAACTCTGATGGGATCTTTCCTGTAGGAAGATCAAAGAAAGCCAGGACGTAAAAGGACGCGCAGTACCAGTCAAACTTTGGAAGGTCGCTGATCGCGTCGTGTACAGATACATAACGATGTGGCGCGACGCCAGGAAGTGTTGTTATCGGTCGAAGTACCGGTCCCTCTGGAACTTTGATTTCCAAACCGTCAGAATCAGGAATATCATGGCTAGGCTGGGGAAATGGAGGTAATTCCAGACCGCGTTTCGCAGCTATCAGAAAGAATCGGATCCGGTGTTGTGGCGTCCCGTAGTGCGCGGCTTGCAGGAGAGCGCAGCGAAATTGATATCTATGTTCTCTCAATGTCAGTACTGCAACTGAAACGGGGAGACTTACCCCATGTCGAGAAGCGCCGCCGCGACGAGTTTCAGACCACCCATTGGAATACCACCTTTAACCGAATACTTGCCGTCCTGTCGCGCACGAAGGTTGTATTGCAGGAAGCCTCGGACATTTTCGAATATGCAGTACGGAGGTTTGAGGAAGTCGACGTATGAGAGCGCGGTAAGAATCAGGCTGCTCTTCCTGTCGTTGGCTCTCTGGTACATGTTCAAAGTAGAGTGAGGCTGGCTATCGACGAGTCAGCGAGATTCAAGTATGTAACATTAGGCCTCACCAAGGGAATCCCGTAATTATACAATCGATGTCACCGGGCTTCGGAAACGGAGGTAGCGCACGACCCTCGATGGATTCTAGAGGTTCTGGGTTCTTGTTTGCGTGGGTCAAAATCGCATCACGGAGGATTAGATTACTGCATTGATTATAGACTTTGACGTTCCCTGAAGCATTATTTCTGATAATTGAATTCTATACAAGTTCGACGGGCCGAAAACATCAACACTTACTGGAGTGTCTTTGCCGCGCTCGGGGAGATCTCCACAGCGTGGGTCAACTTGAAACAACCCAACCCCTCCATGGCCAGGCTGAGCGCACCTGTTCCACCAAACGGATCAAAGACACGCAATGGCGCCTCCCTTTCCAAGAATTCTTTCGTCCCTTTCACCTCCTTAAAGACCTGTTTCATGCACATGGGACAAATAGGCAAGTCGTCCCAACGCATACGACGCTTGTCAGCCCAAGACTGGACATCGAGCGAAGGAAAGTGGTATTTGACGTAGAAATGACGGGGAGACATTTCTAGGAACGCATCCAGGTCGGGCATATTCCCTTTGACCACCACGCAGCATAACCCAATCAAGTCATTAGTACCGAAAGTCATTGTATCGTCGGTGTAAAATAGATGTCTCTGGACATGTGAATATGAGCGAGGAAGTGGAATCTCGACCAATCAAACCTACCTCGTCCTTGAGTGTCGTTTCTGGTCGCCTTCCAACCTTGTCGATGCGTCCGAAGAGGCGAACTTTGATATCAGCATACCCGCGACCGTGGATAAATTCAGTGATCTGTCCAATATGGCACGGTCCCTCATCTGCTTTGATGAGGACGCAATCATCCAAATGATAATCGACTCCGTGCCATCGCATACCGAGATGTATTTTCGTCGGCCCAGTATCTTCCTCGAACTTTTTGGCCGTCTCGCATGAAGGGCAATTATCTGGCGGCGGCTCTCGTGCAGACGCGGCCAACGCATCCATATCAATATCTGTAAAAGTCCCTTCATAGTCATCCCAGAAGTACCTGGATCCTATTATCAGAGCCAGCGAACTGCGGTTATGTAGCTCATACCTGTAAAAGAAATCGTGAGGCTTGACATCTCCGATGGACTGGTCCGGCTTAATGTAATGTGCATTGACTTTGCCGATAATATGCTTGAGCGCTTGTGTATCACAGTGGTCGACCAGAAACAGTTCCTGAGAATGACCCAGCTCTTGGAGGATCGTGTTGGAGCTGTGTTCAAACCATTGAACATGGACTGTCTCATGTAATTCGTTCATGTTTATGATCCTAGCAAACCTGGCCAAAATTTAGATGAGATATTAGAAACATATGTGATAATACCCTACCAAAAGTGTTTGGCAAGAGTATCCGTAGGTGAAAGATTATTTGTATTCGGCGGAATATCTCGCCCTGAATGAAAGAGGACAGTGTCTCCAATCTGTCAGTATCAGCTCAGCTGATGGAAAAGCAAGAGGTCCAGTGTCCCTACTTCGTATTTCACCTCATCTATCAGTATGTGCTTCAACCAGCGTGAGTGCCTTATCCTTTGATCGGGTCGATACTGGACACGCCGGCGGTTTTGAGCGCGCATCAAGAATCCCTGAAGCCGGAGGGTAAGGTCATTTTTCGGTGCTTCAGCAGGCTCGCCTTGAGGTTTGGGCGCGACGACCCAAAGGTTTTCTCTGAATAACCCTCTGGCGATCCTTGCGATCCTTGGGGTGACGTGGGTAGGGTGTGAATTGTTTGGGCTTAATACCGCCAAGTCAAGGTTCCCCGTGTACCCTGGGTGGAAGTCACGCGCCGATGGCCGTTGTTCTGTCTTTCTCCTGCCTACGGACTTGAAAAAGACAGGAGCCGAGCGGGAGAGTAGATAATGGATGATGATAGACGCTCTGAGATCATCTCCGTTCCGCTCAGTCTCGAGCGTTCTACGTAGCTTCGGGACCTAGGAAAATGATCAGTGACCATTCGCTATGATGAAATAGACTTACGGCGTCCCATAGTTCGGGCTCGGTCAGGGGTTGGCCAAAGACGTGAACACGGTTATATCTTTTCGAGAAGGCAGTAAACTCTTGCTCCGGATTATCAGCAGCGGAGGATATCACGTATCGCAATGTCGTATGCAGCCTCCAGAACGGACGGAATTGGCTCCGATATTTCTTGGATGGTCTGTCAACATCAAGCTCGTAGATTGCATGCTCCGTCTCGACATAAAACGGGCTTTCTCCTGTCAGTGTACGCTCTGTAACCCTTTCCCGAAAGATTACATACCTGTTTGCTTCTTGATATCTCGTAAAGTAACGGAGGATGCGCGACAGGCGGACGTATTCGCGATCTACGTCTACACCGAGATCGTCCTCCTGACCCTCGTCCTCGTCCACCTCGTATGTAGCGACAACGAGACCGGCGCCGAGAACGCAATGATCACCACCCCTACCCTCGTCGAGAACATCAAGTGAAACCATCTGGTTGTCGTGACGAGCGTCGAAAAAGGTAAAACGAGAAAGGCGGCGCATCCGCTTCCTGCCATCGTCCGAGGGATCTCGTTCCTCGCCAAAGACCAGCAGGTCTGCAGTCTCCAAGACCTCGTGCTCGCGTCGTTCGTACTTTTGGACTGATGTAAAGAAGATTAGGACACGGGAAGTCACAATGAGCAGGTCTCCTCACCGGGCGGGGGAACCACATCAAGGTTACGACGTTTCGCGGACTGGTGATAGTGGGCCGGTCTGACGGTGACAGCGAAAGCTGCAACGTGGCACGCACCCTGAGATCTACGTCACCAATGTCACCGCGATCCCGCTTGCGGCTGGCGTCGGATGTCGTTGTAGAGTCGTCTGGATCATTGTCAAGAGCGCCAGGTCGCTTGCCTCGTCGACTCGGACGTACTAACATGGTGGACAATGTCAGGTACAAGCGTTGAATGTTTGTTGCTATTATCTAACAAACTGGAGTGGCACAGTCTACCTAGATACATCTAATCAAACAAGTCCAATCTAAGTAGCGTACAAGTAAATGGATCGATGAAGACGGTTACGTGCGGAACCAAGGCGGTAATTTCATGTGTACCTACTAGAAATGCGGAAAGAAGTCGCCAAGGACCGATGATACAAAAATGATGAATGAACGCTGTTATTACGGACTGGTGATAGCGGGCGTGAAAATACAACATGAATTCGAGAACACGGGGATTATAGTACCACAGTTGACCAAGAACTGTAATCACAAAGAATCAGCAGTAGAATATTTGCCATGGCAAACACAGACTAAAACCAAGGACTAAAGAGGCCGGAAAAGGTGCCACCAGTTAGGCCGAGGCAGCAGTGACGTTAGGCACTTCAGGTCCTGCAAGCGCGCCTTCTGGGACACCACCAGGCGAGGTTGCTGGCTCGCCAACCTGGTGGAAGTCTGACAGGAAGGGTATCAGCTGCGGTAACTTCGTGCGAAAGAGGCTGACCGAGAATCTCGCTGTACATCATGACCTTCCATGTGTCAACTGGGAGGTCAGCATCGTTGAAGCTCCAATCAAACTGTTCCGCGGCGACTGGCTCGTCGGTTGGATCGTGATATGGCGCAACATACTCGTGCATGAGAGAGGTGGCTCCATCTATACGTTTTCTGGGGTCAAAGACCAACATCTTCTCCAAAAGGTCCAACGCTATCACGATATGAGATTCGTCGGGCTAGAATGCAGTCAAGTCTGACTGACCGTCCTTGTCATTCGTTCTGAGTTTTTGACTGAAAGGGACGCGCTGGCGTTTGGGCAAACTTTGAACGAATCTTAGCGTCTGCGGGGTGACAGTCGTGAGAAACGATATTGTTGAAGGAGAACTGACCCACATTCTCACTTGCGATGGTTTCGATGACATCATCCGGGGGTGTCCCTAACAGCTCTGTGATGATCGAAAACTGGTTCACATCTACATTCTAGTCAGTCAACCGGCCGAGGAGAAAAGGAAAAGAGAAACACGTACGGTCCTTTCCGGGGAACAACGGTTTCCCTTCCAGCATCTCCGCAAATATGCACCCAGTACTCCAGATATCGACTGCCACATCATACTTTTGCCATGTCAACATGATCTCGGGGGCACGATAATATCTCGTTGAGACATATCCAGTCATCTGCGGATCTTGAATGCGCGCTAAACCAAAATCACATATCTGCCTTGATCAGTCACATCAAAGATGAGTCGAGGTCTAGAACGAACCTTGAGATCGCAATTTTCGTTGACGAGAATATTGCTCGGTTTCTGATCGGGATCACTGAGATCGGGACATGGAGGGAACCAGATGCTGTGACTTCGGGATCACTGAGATCGGGACATGGAGGGAACCAGATGCTGTGACTCACTAGATCACGATGGACAACTCCGGCAGAATGAACATATTTTAAACCACGCTAACAAATGTGAATGAGCAATGGGCGTGACAGCGACTGGAGTGGACGCGCGCACAAGAATCTGGTATAAAAAGTATTGGATAAACTGTTTCTCCAATGGGCGTGACGTCAACAAGCGATGGAGGTCGGTCCCCAGCAGTTCTGTGACAAAGTACCTGTAGAGCGTGAGTAGATGTTGCGTATATAGATGGTAGATCTCACAGGTCTTCCAGGGGTGAGATGAACACGTCACTTAGGCTGATGATCTACGACACCGAGTGTGTATTGGATGAGCATGAGAAGAAGCGAGGTCGCATAAGTACATACGTTCTCGTGTTGTATGTGTTTCAACAGCTTAAGTTCGCGATACGTTCGTTTGCTCAAGACGGGTGTGCTGAATGGCTTCATGATCTTCTTGATCGCGACGGAGGAGCCAGTTAGTTGGTCCTTTGCAGAGCTGGACGCGCATGAGGGTAGGGTGACCGGGAGGGAGAGGAAGAACAGTACCAGACGAGACCGAAAGCGCCTGGAAGCAGGCTGGTGAGCGGGCAGATGTGGAGAAGGAGCGAGCAAGCGCACCCATTCCGACGGGTTGCAGGTCGACATAACGCGTAGTGACCTTGAGCGTCGATGTGAATCGACGTACATCGCGGGCTGTATTCGTGACGCACCTCGAAAGACGTGCCAAATATGCTGAGCTTGACAAAGGACATGATGGTGGAGAGAGAGCAAGAAGGAGATGGCGGAGAGAAGATGAGTCGCCCAGATAAACCCTCCTCCCAGATGAGCGTGTCTGAGGTCCTAGCGCGGACTATGGCCGCCTTGTAAGCGAGCCTTGTCAGCCATGTCCCTCATGATCATTCGCGCAGCAGCTCGTCCTTTACGAGCCAGGTTATACTCCACAGAAGCCAAAAAGTCGGCAGTACCCAGATACCTTGTACCCATCACCGGTGTTTTGGCAGCTGCATTCTTATACCATCACCTCTCGCAGGACGAAGCAGAGCAAGTCAAGCCACGCAAGATCATGACTAGCCCTCTCGACCCCCAAAATTATATCGACATCAAGCTCAAGCGGGTCGAGCCATATAACCACAATACCTCCAAGTGTGTCTGCCTAGCGTGCCATCATGCGGTTCCCATTCATGTCCGAACGACAGATTCGTCTTTGATTTGGGCGAGGGGAAAGCCTCTCTCCTTCCTGTAACCTCCTTCTTGTTCCTCAAGGCAGAAGATTTCAAGGATGTCAACGGAAAGCCCATGCAACGGCCTTACACCCCCATCTCACCGCCGGATTTAGAGGGAGAGCTGACCTTTGTCGTCAAGAAATATGAGACCGGCAACGTCTCAAAGCATATCCACTCTCTGAAACCCGGTGACAAGCTTGCCGTCAAGGGTCCTGTGCCAAAATGGCCCTGGAAGAGTAATTCCTCCACCTTTTTCTGTGTGACCACTGTCTTACACACCGCGCAGTGAACGAGTTCGACGAGGTTGGACTCATTGGCGGAGGCAGCGGCATGTGAGTCTGCTGGCGAGAGTGCACATCTCGTCCGTCTGACTGTAACCCTCAAGCACGCCTCTGTATCAACTTCTACAACACGCACTCGCAGACCAGACCAACCGGACCAAATTCAAGTTGATCTTTGCAAACGTGACCGAGGCAGATATTCTTCTTCGGGAAGAATTTGATGCCATGAAGACCAAATACCCCAACAACTTTGATGTTGTCTATGTACTCGACAAACCTCCTGCGGACTGGAAGGGTGATCGAACATCAATCCAACTTTCAGCATGATGCTCACAGTGTGCTAATCAGGACCGAGCGGATATGTCAACGCGAATCTCATCAAAGAGCAATTTGCTCCGCCGGCTCTTGGCGACAAAGTCAAGATATTTATTTGCGGTAAGCAGTCTTACCATAAGCCTGTCGATGGACCAGGGCTGACTCTGTACGCCAGGCCCTCCGCCCCAGGTCGCATCTCTTGCAGGCAAAAAGGATGGCCCTAGACAAGGAGAGCTGGGTGGCGTTCTGAAGGAACTTGGGTACACCCCAGACCAGGTTGGTTCGATATACAAGCTATACGACGTGTTTCTCATGCTGCGGTTGTTTCAGGTCTTCAAGTTCTAATGTAGTGATTGTATATACTGTAGTTACATAAGCAATGGAATGACTGACGCGTGCTTGATCGAGCTCTACTATATCTTGTCCATGTCCCAGTCGCTGTGGATGATCCAGATATCCTGATCACCTCGAGTACGTCCCTGGCAGCGTCGCAGCTCATCACAGACGTCGATACCACCCCCTTGCAGTCGGCGACGTGTCATATCATGGACCAGAGTGATCCCAGACAGCTCGCTCGTCGCTTGCCATCGCCACCCCAACCCACGAGTACTTCCAAAGCACCTAGCACCGTCTCAACCTCTAGTTTCTATGCGTCAAAGCCGCCGCCACTTCCTTCCAGAAAGAACGTCGGCTCATCTCACACAAAGGTCGTCCAGCCTGGCACACCACCTCCAGGGTACGGCCCCGTGGATGCAAGTCCCTTTCGCGAGCCGCAGCTTGTCGAGGAGACACCTATCACGAATGATTCTATCCCCGGCCTCTTGCCAGCCGATGATGCTTGGGGTCAGGCCGACAGCTCCTGGGCGGGAACCCAAGCAACGTGGGGTACATCTACAGACACATGGAATACTGATGCGACGCCTTGGGACAGCACCGGAACTTGGACGCAGCCATACGGAGCCTCGCAAGGTCCTATCATTGATGGTCGGGATAAAATCGAAGAAGATCACTGGTGGGACGCCTCTGTTCGCGACATGCACAAACGACCGGGCCCAGGAGTATTACCTCCATACCTAGCCGACCTTTTACACAATCCTGATCATTCCTTGTTCTCAGTCAGCGTCGACCCTCCAGATTTCAAGCCGCTCGCTTCATCTGCTCAGGAGAGCGCTGAAGTCTGTCCATCATTCCAGCCACCCTCTGTGGACGACCTCAACTACTCCATACCCCATCCGAACGCGTACTATTGCAGAAAACATAATGGCTGGGTCCTCCTCCAATGGAAGTCTTCAATGATAATGCCACCCTTGGCAAAGTCCTTCGTTCCCGATCCAGAAGCTCCGTTCCCGGACCTTGCGCGTCGCAAACGGACGACATCGTGCCTTGGGGGGGGAGAGCAACCTTTTGGGCAAGCAAACTTGTCACACCATTTCCATCGCTACGAAAAGGCTGTGGATGCACTCAAACTCGATCCGGCTTTCCGTCGCTCAGAATGGGAAATAACCGTCCAGAAGAAACAAAAGCGGCGGAAGGTGACCTCACTCGACCTAGACGCGATCTCACTCCACAGAATGGCCGATGATCCTAGGGAAGATATGCTTCCGGAGGAAGAGGACGACCTGTTGGATCTCTATGTCTGTTGCCAATGCTCGCTATATTGTATCGTTTCCGAAGTCATCCCTGGTGTTATACCCGTCAAGTACATCGAAGAGTTCACGCGCGAGAGATGGGACAACCCAACTATCGGTCGCAACAAGGAAGAATCTGTTGTCTCGGGACTAGAAACCTTTCTCCTGTGCGTTTGGTTTCCTGCTGTACTGCACGATACTTATAGGATGCAGTGTCGTCGAGAACAAACTATGGAGGGGTGAACATCGGGGGATAACAATTTCTCGCCCAGTATTCCAACGAAAGATCGGGTGGACGCCCGTAGTGTGAGGACTTATCTAGCCGTTTTTTCGGATCTGCTCACGCGATCTATGCGTCTAGTCGCTGTATCTTTGAGCACTTGGGTTTCATAATTGCCGAGACAGTTACACCGGCCGGTGTGCGGGACACTTCCATTACCCCTCCAAACACGGATCCAAGCACCTCGGAGGGCCGGCAGAATGGCAGAAAGCTTCTCCGTTTCTGGGTGGAGACGGGTGCCTGGTTGCTCGACTACCAGCGTCGATATGGTACGTATTCTCTGGATGTCCCGGGTGTTCGCTGATTTTCTTGTATAGCAAATGCGCTTAAACAGTACACCTGTGCAAGAGTATGGGTGAAATTGGACTCTGTCCGCGAAATGTATCAAATGGGTATAGGAGCACATCCTGATCAGAGTAAGCCTCGTCTTGTCTGTTCTAATTGTTATATTATTCATTGGGCTATATAGTCCCTAGGTTGGCAAAGCTTCCCGTGTTTATAGAATACGAACTTGTTCAGCAAGCTATAAGGGCGTTAGGTTTGACTCCCATGACATATTCGCCCGGTGCGTCGATCTCTTACATGATCCATTCTACACTGAAGCGATAGTATTTAGAATTACTGGCATTCGCATATCTCGCACAGTGTAGATGCGACCCTAGGCAGACCCCGCATTATTTCACTCAGTTCTACAATGTCATCCAAGCCATCCAGCATTATGGGGATCTTCCTTCTCAAGAACTACAAAATCTTGTCCTGCAAGAACGCACCAGGAACCGGTACACCGACGATGATCGTCTCGGTGCCATTAGGGTTCTTGGCTTCGGTAAAGACAACCTTCTGCGCGTAGACTACGAGGATGATATCGACGAGGACTTCCTGGTTGGGGCTTGGAAAGATTGCCTGAAGAGGGCTTGGAGAGATCCAAAGGATGGCGCACAGCGACTGAGAGACGCCAACGATGCGTTCAAGATCGTAGCAGAGTCAAGAGGCAGCGTGAGACTGCGGAACATCTTGGAGGATTTCTTGAGGGATAGTATGGACCCAGGTCGGGCGTACACTATCCTGGAAGTCCCTCCGGAAACAGATGACGCGATGTTGATGACCGTGTTCGTGTTGCGGGTATGTGCTTGATATCTTATCAGCGTATCACATCTTCATGCGAGGCTTACCAGCTTGAGGAACAACCTCAACAAACTGAGCGTATGAGGGAGGCCCTACTGACGCTCGCAGAGGCCAGAGATAGCTGTCGCTTGCGGACATTCCTGGAAACAGGGCAAGACCGTAAGTGTTTACTGGACCGAGTCTAGGAATGACATCTCATGTCACGACAAGCGGGCGAGATAGTACCAGCGATGCGACTGGACTTCCCAAGGGGCCTCAATCAACTGGGCAATACTTGTTACTTGAATTCCCTATTACAGTACTTCTACACTATCAGAGAGCTTCGAGACGCCGTCGCACCATTGGCAAAGATGAACGTCAAGGTATTAGAGGACGAGAAATACTCGGACGACGATCTCAAGAGACATCGCGTTGGTGGACGGTTGGTCACAAGACGGGAGATTTTCCGGTCAAAGAAATGTAGGTTTGTTTAAGCTTGGGAGTAAGGTCATCTTGATAATGCGTCAGTCGTCGGTCAACTTGCCAACCTTTTCTGGAACCTCGAGCACGCAGAGGAAGCTGCGGTTACGCCTACGATGGATCTCGCAAAGCTTGCTCTCGTTACCTCACGGGACGAAGAGGATGACGAAGCAGAAAGTAGAGGGACGGACTCCTCCAATGATACTGACGCTACCCTCGTTGAGGACTCGCAATCGCTAGGCCGGCTCGCCGACGCAGACCCGTCCGACAGCGTACTTGGAAAACGTGCTCGAGATGACAACGCGATGGACGTCGACGAGGACGCATCACCCAAGTCACCTGTGTCTGATTCGGAAAAGAATGGGTACGTGATGGTCTCACATCCATCGTCACCTCGTCGATCGAAGTCGCCTCGTCTTGACTCGGCGGGTAGCTCAAACTCGTCATCCAAGTCTACCTCCTCAAAACAGACTGGTGTAAAGGGTGACGACGACGTGCCTGCACAGCCGCCTTTACCTGAAAGGAAAACGCAAACCACGTCTGACTCTGTGATGCTTTTCGGTAAATGTTCATTTGCGTCCTTGAGCAACTCAACTACATATTTTTTCCAGGCAAACAGCATGATGTCTCCGAGTGCATGGACAATTGCATGTTCCAGATCGAGATCGCCCTGCTAAACTTCAGTGGCCTGAGCGACGCGCAAGAGAAGGGCAGCCTCGTCAAAAGGTCTTTTTCGACTAGTTGTCTCCATAAATCTCACGCTGACAGTGCTGATCAGGCTCTTTTATGGCAAGCTGAGACAACGCCTGACACCAGATCAACGAAAGTCAAGGGCGTCGGTCACAGAGAAGCAAGATCTGTTTTCCCATCTCCCTGTCAACGTTTCCGATAGCGGGATCGACATCTACGACGGCCTAAGTCGATATTTCGACGATCTGGTTGACTATGAGGGCGGGAAGGCGAGAATGGAGGTTTCGCTCGTTGAACTTCCTCCTTTGATGCAGATTCAACTGCAGGTATGCACGACCTTTCGATACGATGTGCAGGATGTTCACTTGTTGTAGCGAGTGCAATTCAACCGAGAAACCTTGCAACCGTACAAATCTCAAGCATACGTCAAGTTTGATGAAACGATCTATATGGATCGTTTCCTCGACTCGGCAGATCCACACAAGAAAGCAAAGTCTAAACGCATACAGACTACGCTGATTGCTCGGAGGGAACGTTTACGTTTGCTCACTGAACACAAGGTATGCGTACGTTCTCATAAAGACCCTACACAGAATTCATTGGAACTGCACAGCATGCACCGTTCGGCCCTTGTCTCGACAGTACCCTCAACTTCCTGACCAAACAAGAAAATGTCGTGCTACCCCAACTCGACGACGAACTTGTGGCTCAATTGAACAACGAGCAGGAGGTCATCCAGACTGAAGCCCAAGTGCTTCGCAAAGATATCGTGAGACTCAAGGAAGAGTTGGAGGACATATGGAAAGACGACACGACATTCGCTTATGAACTCACTTCTGTTTTCATTCACCGAGGCTCTTCGCCCTCATTCGGACACTACTTTTTCTACTCTCGAAACCTACCGGAAAAACCAGATGAGTGGTTCAAATACAATGACTCGACCGTAACAGAGGTTCCGAAGGACGAAGTACTTGCGGATACTGCATCAAATGCGAACCCGTATCTGGTGCGTTCTGCTCGTGGCAGTTGTGATGAGATTTTTTGTCTGATCAGTCATGGTCCTAGCTTGTGTTCGCTCGTAAGGGCTCGGACGTTGTACACACTGTAAAACGAATCACTTCGCTCGCGGAAGACTCGAAGTTGTGATATACATTGGATATCCTTGATGGATGTAATCCCACCTGCTACATACATATTCGCGTCACTTGTGGTGGACGCTAGTTCTGTAGAATCATGCTCTATGTAAGAAATTAAAGCTGTCAGAGTCTGCGCGATTTAATAATATGCACGACGAACCTCATGAATCTTCTGAAGGTGGACGCTCGGATTGTGACTCGGAGTGTGATATGACCTGCCGTGGCGTATCGCTGTTGCCATCCTTTGGCTCAAGACGTGTCAAGAGGTCGTCTAGCGTGCCCAGGATCTCGTCCAGTCTGGCCTCTACCCCGTTCGCCATCGTATCCGCACTCTCCAAACTTGCCAACAGCTCCGAGTCATCTGCATGGATCTCCTCGCTTTCTTTGACAAATGAGCTCAACGACCGGACATCAAGCTCGACGTCGACGATCTCCGTTGCAACTTGACCGTTTGACACGTCGAGGTTGCTGTAGAGGTCGTCGAAAGACATGACAGTGATCAAGAGACGGTGATAGCGCCGAGAGCTGGGGCGCCGTCGGCATCTCGGCAGATTCCTTTTAGGCTTCCCTCGTCCATGACCTCGCAATCGGAATGCGTTCAGAGGCTGCTCGCATCCTTTCCAGCGCGTCCATTTGACCAGAAAATACTCGACGACGAGGTCGCCCAGGAGGTGCACAAGTTTCATGGTGCGCCGTCGCAGGAGAACGTGAGGAGTCGGTGGGAGCTCGTGCTGAGGAAAGAGATCTTTACGTTGGCGGTACGTCGCGCAGGTGGTGGTAGTCGCATGATCGATGGACCAACTGGACGTTTTTTTGTTGACAGGCCACCGAGGGACATGCGTTGAAAGAACGACGTGCAGAGTATTACGATGGTCTGCAAGACCGACTCGATCTCGCCCTCACGTTCACCGAGCAAGGTGCGTGCATACGACACACACAAGTACTATTGGCGCACGTCTGACATGTACGACGCATTGCGTACGTAGATGCTTGTGAACCCGCGTTCCCGTTCACGGTACTTCAGGATTTGTTGGAGACGCAGACGATCGAGTCGTGCTCGCACATTTTTTCATGGATCGAGATGCAGGCGTCTCGGCTCACGCAGGGTATGGTACCGCAAAAGGGCAAAGCGCTCATATTGCTTCGGACGTTGAACGACCTCCTTCGGCGGTTGTCCAAGACGGGGTCTACGACCATGTTTTGTGGTCGGATATTAACTTTTCTCAGTGGCGTCTTTCCTCTAGGCGAGAGAAGTGGTGTGAATTTGCGAGGAGAGTATGGTCCCGTGTGGGAGGGAACTGTGGAAGTCGGTCGAGGGGATGTAGAGATAAAGGACGAGTCGTTGAAGCCGTCACTTCCGGGTGACAAAATGGACGTGGACGAAGAGCAGGGAACGGACGAAACGAAGAAACAGCCAAAGCTCGACAATGAGGGTATGACCTGCTTTCCGATTGGTAGTCTCTCACTCGCTCAACGATCGCCCTGTCAAGATTTCTACAAGACGTTTTGGTCCCTCCAACTCCCATTCTCGCGGCCGCCCATCTTTGCTAATCCAGGCACCTTTGAAAACTTTAGGCAGGCTGTCGAGAAGGTTCTGCCCGTCATCAAGGAAGCCACGACGAAAGAGCGCGCCATGATGGGGAATAGAGCATCGACAAATCAATCTGGGCCCCTGAAACGCAAGCGTGAGGTCGAACCCGGGGAAGAGACCAACACCAGCGACTATTTCTTTTCAAAATTCCTCACGAGCCCGGACTTGCTGAATCTCGAAGTCTGTTGATTCGTTCCTTGTGGAAGTCTTTAACGCTCTATTGACATTCTGATGTGTCTAGATCGCGGATACGCATTTTCGACGGCAAGTTCTCTTCCAACTTGTTATTCTCCTCAACCACTTGTTGTCGTTTACAAAGTCGGCCAAAGCGACGTGGGCAACGCCGCGCAATCGTTCGCTTCAGATGGACTTTACTCTTGAGCCTGCGGATGTGCAGTGGGTTCAAGATACCATTGTGAAAGCGACGGCGGAATTACGCTCCACCGCTCCAAACGGACCGGCCTTTGCGGACACGGTCAATACCATTCTCGAGCGGGAAAAAAACTGGGTGAAATGGAAGAACGACCTATGTGCACCGTTTGACCGTGAGCCATGGAGTGCAGAGGTGAATGGGAAGAGAGCCGGGCTTGAGGAAGCGACAAAGGCGTTGCGCGCAAAGAAGAGGGAAGAACCAGAGGAATGGCAGTGGAGTCTTGGTTCTCAACCACTGACAGAGATTTGGGAGATGGGATACAGAGACCTCTCCGACCTCCAAAACCCCTTCCAGTTGAGTTATTCTCGATTTCTGCCAGAGGTTATATTACTGACGCGCTATGCTAGGGCGGGTGACGTCAAAGATTTCGTGAAAAAGATCAAGCAAGAAGACGCCCGAATCGAAATGCGGAAGAAAACGCTAGCAAAGAATGCAGAGCGGATAGCTCAGGCTCGGGCCAAAGCTGCTGCCCAAGCAACGGAAGGGCCAACACCCTCACAGGAAATGGCTGCGGAACCTGCCAAAGCGGAACCCATATCGGCTGCTCAGCCTGTTGCTGGGTCCCCGATACATCCTTCACTACCCCCCAAGCCTGGGACATCTGTGCCAACAAGGCTACCTGGGACGGAGGCCCCTTCAATTGCCCCGGCTGTCGCAGCCCCAACTCCAGCACCGCCGGCACCTGCAACAACGACATCTGCACAGTCATCTGCACCAGCACCCGCTCCAGCAACTGACGAACAAATACAGAAACTTGAAGACGTAAGAACTGTCTTTGCGCATTGCCGTCGTCTAGCTGACGAAGCACGTTTACGTAGAACAAACAACGGTGGTCGTGGCTGGCTCTGCGAACTGCACGGGATCAGCATCTGCAGCATTTCGGCAAGATCGGTACGGGTGATGTGCTCCTCCTTGCGCAGGAAATCGATGCGGAGAAGGAGCGGGAACGGGAGCGAGAGAAGGAAAAAGAAAAGGTGCAAAAGATGGACGAGAATGGAACGAACACCCATGCTGGTACCGTTGAGGATAAAAACACGGCAGATGGCACGAGTAATACGGGTACTGCGCCGGCTGGCGAGGGGGACGTGCGCATGGAGGAACGATGACGAGCACATGGAGATGTCGTGTTATGTTTATGTACTAATCCACTCTTGACATATGACAGCGTAATAGACCCAGTCGCGTGTTTTTCAGTGGTAGCGACCCGAACTTGGCGGTCTCTCCATCCCTTGACTGACAGCTGCCGCGCTACTCCAATCCCACTAATCATGTCCAACGAGCATGGTCTACGAGTGCGTTGGCCTCTGAACCGCCAAAAAAATGACCAACTCACGAATCCTTGTAGCGTGTCCTGGTCACTGGCGGAGCTGGCTATATTGGTAGGTATTTTTTTCACTAAAGAACATGCTTTTTCGCTTTCCCCGAGACGTATGCTCACCAGACTATAGGCTCTCATGTCGTCTTTTCCCTACAACAAACGAGACGATACAAGGTGATCTCGATCGATAACCACCACAATTCGCATCCTGCCGCGTTAACACGAGTTGCACAACTCGCTCGCGACGCACTCCCTAGGAACGCGACGGATGCGGACAAGGACAGTGCAGAGATCGACGCCGTCCAATGCGACCTGACGAGTGCCGACCAAGTCAGAGCCGTTTTCGAGAAATATGGCAAAGGAGGTATCTGGGGCGTCATCCACATCGCCGTGCGTGCATCGTTGACCGCTTCACGTTGCACGTTGCTGATACTGCGCATGCTGTGGACAGGCTTACAAGGCGGTCGGCGAATCGGTCGAGATTCCGTTGACGTATTATGCCAACAATGTTTCTGCCACTATCACGCTCTTGCAGATCATGTCCGAGTATGATTGTACACGGATCGTCTATTCCTCGTCGGCGACTGTGTATGGGACACCTCCGATCATCCCAATACCCGAGACGACACGCTTGCAGGCTGATAGCCCGTACGGCAAGACCAAGATCATGTCGGAAACGATCATCAATGATCTGTGCCATGGTAGGTCATGGATGATCTGGGTCCTGCGTCACACTCATCCATTGGTGCAGCTGAACCCAATCGTTGGCGTGCGATATCCCTTCGTTATTTCAAGTAAGGACGCGTTCTACCTCTTAATCTATGCATCACTGAGTTTGATATAGCCCTGCTGGCGCGCATCCTTCTGGACTAATCGGGGAGGACCCTTGCGGTCGACCTGGGAATCTGTTGCCTCTATTAGCCCATATAGCGGTCGGGCGAGTGGACCATTCGACGTTCAAGGTATTTGGAAACAACTATCCTACTCCGTAAGTCATTGTGCGAACGCACGTCCGACCGACGCTGACCGATCTAGGGATGGTACGTGCGTCCGGGACTACCTTCATGTGCTCGATCTGGCGTCTGGGCACTTGCTTGCCCTCGACGCGCTCGCGTCCGACTCGACCGTCTTTGACAACTGTGCCGATGAAGCTCGCTACAAGGCTTACAACCTTGGCAAGGGCCGGGGGATGAGCGTTCTCCAGATCATCGATGCGATGAAGGAAGCGACCGGGTTTGACTACCAGTATGAGATCATTGGAAGGCGGTGCGTTGATACCTGCATACTTGAACCTTGATCATGTCCGCTAAATGGCCACTGATGCAGACGCGGTGACGTTCCCGATCTGACGGCAGACCCGACGCTTGCGGAGAAGGAACTTGGGTTCATGGCGCCGCAGACGCTGGAGGTGATGTGCAGGGACTTGTGGAACTGGCAGACTAAAAATCCAGATGGGTACGCGACGCAGCGGTGATATAGAGTAGCTACATGAATCTGATATTGGTTCTGACATTCCAAGTACTACCACCCGGTGCGGTATCAGGTAGTAGCACCGACGGATCAAAGTGTAGACTGTGTTACATAAGCAAGGTAGTGTTACGAATGATGCTCCACTTGCCATCTCTGTGTGCTGATCCACCATTTTCACAATGGTTCGTGGCCTCGGACGTGTACAGAGCGTCGTGCACTCACAATATCATCCCAACAGTCTTCATCCGAGCAATGGGAAATTCGCATGTCGTCCACCCACAAGGTTCCCTACTATTTCAACCGTGACACCAAGGAATCAAGCTGGACGCGCCCAAAACAACTTACCGAAGACGAAGCGAGCAAACTCCCCGGTGCACATTATCTTAAACAACCGGAGCAGATCAGGGCAAGCCATCTGCTGATCAAACACAAGGAAAGTCGACGTCCGTCGAGCTGGAAAGAAGTACGTACTGTTCCCAACATCCCCCCCGTCGTCCCATGCCAAGACGCGTCTTCTAGTCCACGATCACTCTGCCCAAGGATGAAGCGATCGCTATTTTGCGAAAGCATCAAGCAGAGATCGACACATCGTCCGACAAGTCGGCCACGTTTGGCGCGCTCGCCAAGGAACACTCGGATTGTTCTTCACATGACAAGAATGGCGATCTCGGCTTGTTCAGTCGCGGACAGATGCAAAAGCCATTCGAGGAAGCTGCATTTGCACTCCAAGTAGGGGAGATCAGCGATATCGTGAGCACGGACAGTGGCGTTCATATCATCATGAGAACGGAGTAGGACGAGGTGATTGTGCGGACGACTTTTATGATGATGTGCTCGCCATAGAGGCGTTTTTGGTCGATATTGATGTGGAATAGCTCGTTGTATGACTTGTGTACTCGTGTGGTTGTGGTTGAGTCGCCGGTTTTGCGCCACTACATTTTAGTCTTTCTACTGCCACTCATTGAGCTATAGCTATAGCATGGATACATTCATGGAGCACGACCTCCTTAGCATCTTGGTCCCAGCGCTCGTTGTGCTCGCCCCAATCGCATACATGGTGCTTTCTGACAGGCAAAAACTTCCGCCTGGTGGGTAAATCTTCCGAGCCCTTGGAGCCAAGTCACACACCTTGCTTTTCACGGCACAGTGCCTCGTTGCCCTGTCAGTTCACTTAATATCTGATGTTCTCAGGACAGCGAGACTCGTCGCCCAGCGATGGGGCAATAGGTGATTCGACGACGACGGACTACTCGGCGTTCGACACATCGAACCTCCGGGTGACCAAGATCTTCGTCCACCCTATCAAGGTATCGCCTAAACCGTCTCGGTCCTCTCTCCCCCCATTGAAACTGCTCCATAGAGCTGTAAAGGCACGTCGGTTCAGGAAGCCAAGTACACGCTGCAGGGCCTCGAGGTGCGTCTTCACAGCACTTTACGCCGAAACGTGTTCGTTCACCCCACAATTAGCATGATCGAAAGTGGTGCGTCATCAGGGCAGACAACCATGCTGTCGTGACAATTCGGCAAGTGGGCAAGGTGTGTTTTGGTGTTGATTGTCCCTGCCTGTCTGACGGGCCTGCCTCGTGGTGGCGTAGATTGTGTTGATTCACCCCCGTATCGTCACAGACCCTTCTGTTCCTGAGGGCGGCTATCTCGAAGTCGCTTTCCCAGAGGACTCGGGCTGCGAAACGTTTTCACTTCCTCTCAACCCGAGCCGAGACATGTTTGAAAAGTGGGAAAGGTGAGTCGTCTTGCCAAGCAACTTTCACTCGCTCGTCTCGCTTAGCATGTCGATACTGCCTAGTGTTGATGATGTCGAGCTCTGGGATCAGAACGATATCCAAGGGCACATTTGTGAAACCGCATCTGGCCGATCACCGTCGACGATTTTGTCAGAGTATATCGGGTACCCCGTTCATTTGGTGGTCAAGGGCCCACGTGTGCGGACGTCTCCGCCTACCCTAAGGTTTCCGAAGCTGGATGCCCCTGCATATTTCCAAGATGGCTATCCACTCATGATAATGTCCGAGGAGAGCGTGGGGGCTGTCCAGGAACGAATCAGAGATATGGTAGGTACGGTAGGTGTGAGCGATAAGTGGGCCGAGGAAGAATTAACAGTTGAACGGTATGTGAAAACGGATCCCGCGATGATGTTTGACACACGTTGGATTACAGGTTCCGGCCCAACATAGTCTTCAAAGGGGCGGGTGCACCCTTTGTTGAAGACGTGGTCACTGAGCTGCGCATTTCTTCTGACAAGGAAGCAGGTGATGATGGGACGACGGGCCCGGGAATCGTCCGTTTCGTGTCCAAGTGCGCTCGGTGTCTGGTGCGAATGACAATGATTTCGTGCTTGAAATAGCTTCTGACCAAGTGTTCTCACAGCTGCCAAACGTTGACCCAGCCACTGGTGTTCGGGACGCGGCGGTCCCGTACAAGGTTATAATGAAATTCCGGCGTGGTTTGGACCCAGAGCGTATGGGTGTGCCGTGTGTTGGGTCGTATGGGATATTTGTGGAAGAAGGGGTCGTGAAAGTGGGTGATTGGGTGCATGTGCGTAAGATGGGGTTTGTTTAAGCACACAGTGGGACATACGTCGTCCTCATGGGGAATCCATCGCCGCAGAGACGTTCATTTTAGATTTTGCACAGGTTCGAGTAGACAGAGTGACCGTTAACTGAGATTACCATTTCGGCTGAGCGGATCCCGGCCAGGGCCAATGTCCAACTCCTCCCTCAGCAGTCCCAGTTCTCCTCCTCCCTTCCCGTCCCTATATCTCCTGCCTTCTCCCGCCTTCGCATGGCCATCGCCAAGTGGATATCCTTCTCCCAGCCAGCATCCACAGCTTCAGAGACCCCCCTCGAAAAGTCCGTTCCATTACCGTGCACCGCAGACGGGAAGCAGTTTGGTCTAGAAAACGTACGTCTTCTTGTCCTCCTCTCCCTGTCCCGCCTCATCAGCCCCCGCCGTAGTTTGGTAACACTTGGTCCGTGTCCCACCCAGTCCCACCGCCCCCCATCACTGACGTGCCTTGCTAGCTATGCCAATTCTGTCCTCCAGGCGCTCTACTTTTGCAACCCCTTTCGAGACCTCGTCCTTCAGCATACAGATCCATACCCTTCTGCCCTGTCATCAAACTTTGCGCCCACTCATCCTCCCACGTCCCCGGCGACACCCGCGCGCCGTAAACAGGACAGAAAGTCTATCCAAGATCCCCCACCATCCAATGCTCCATCACATTCTTCAGCGCTGGCCGTCCCATCCGCACCACGCACCCTCTTCTCCGCCCTCCGCGCCTTGTTCATCCACATATCCCAAAACCCCGCCGACAAAGGCACCATCGCGCCCCGTGCGTTCATAGAAAAACTCAGAGAGTTGAATGAAGCATTCAGAAACACCATGCATCAAGACGCACACGAATTTCTTAATTATCTATTAAATCGCATCGTCGAGGATATCGAGGAAGAAAAGATGCAGAAATTAGCCTCGGGTGATGACCGTGTGTCCCACCGTTCCTCTCGATCTCCCTCCTGTCGTGTTGACGTGATTTACAGTACCAAGTTCGGCGAATTCTTCTTCCAGTGCCTCCCATCCCCAGGTCATGACCGCAAGCACCTCCACTTCGAGTACACCGTCGCCCGGCGCGACGTTCATACATCGTATATTCGAAGGCACACTAACGAGTGAAACGCGATGTCTTACATGCGAGAACGTGTGTCTCATCATCTGCACTCCATCTCGTGTCATCTCACGACGCCATCCTAGTTGTCTTCTCGCGACGAATCGTTCCTTGATCTGTCTATAGATATAGAGCAAAATTCCAGCGTGTCTGCCTGTCTCCGACAGTTCAGCGCTAGTGAAATGCTATGCCAAAAGGAAAAGTTCTTTTGCGATGCTTGTTGCGACCTGCAAGAAGCCGAGAGAAGGTCGGTGTGTCATCGTACTACTCTTGCTACCCATTGCTAACACTGGCACAGGATGAAAATCAAGCGGTTACCAAACGTTCTCGCCCTTCATCTCAAACGATTCAAGTACCAAGAAGACCTGCAGAGATACATCAAACTTACGTACCGCGTGGCTTTTCCCCTGGAACTCCGTTTGTTTAATACCGTGGACGATATCCCAAATCCGGATCGGCTGTATGAACTTTTTGCCATAGTAGTGCATATTGGAAAGTGGGTGGTCCGCTGTTCTGATCACTCCCCGTTCCTTCTGACATGGGTCTCCTGATGTGGTCAGCGGCCCGAATCACGGACACTATGTCAGCATCATCAAAACCCTGGGTTACTGGTTCGTCTTTGATGACGAAACCGTAGACTCGATCAAAGAGTGTGACATCCCGAAATACTTTGGGGATTCCAATTCAGGGTCTGCCTACGTGCTATACTACCAGGCTTTAGACATTGACCTTTCAGCTCTCGGGCTCAGGTCACCCAGCCCTGCGCCCGTGGTGCAGCCTGTGTCATCAGAGCCTCCGCAGCATTTGCAACCGACTGATTCTCCGGCATCCACGGCCCAGTCAATTCCGCCGTTACCACCAGGTCTTACCGACGATCCGACAAACTCCACTTCTGTGCCTGAGCCCCTCCCACGACCGACTACACCACCTATACTGGCACAATCACCCCTTGAATCTTCCGGCAAGTCTCCACGCAAGGCGCCATCACAGTTTTTCAAGGTCTCTCGTCGCCCAACTACGGGACGCGGACCATCGCGTAATGACGCTCCAAGCCGTACGTCACAAGAAGACAAGTTCGGTACGATCCCAAAGCCAAGTTTATCACCGATTGCTCTCTTTGCAAGGGAGGAACCTAAATCGGAGGGCCACTCGGCTAGCGTTGTCAATGGCAAAGAGAAGGATCCTGATCGGAGTATGATGGGTTGGCTTCGCCGGCGGTCGACCAAGACCCACAGGGCTCGGCCAAGTTTAGAGGGCAGCTTGGACATACCTCCATTACTTCAAGACGTCCATGTAGCACCGGGTTCGCCTGTGCGACACCAGTCTACGAGTTCATCATCCAACAGTTCGAAAGGTTCTCGCCGCCCGCCCGATTCGCCGAGCCCGGGTCGTACTGTTCCATACGTCTCTCCACTTCATACCGGCAGCCTGCCTCGGGCCAACGATACATCACCCTACGAGACGGAGTCGAGGCAGTCATCTGCTTCTGGAAGTTCCTACACCACTTCCTTGCTCCCAGCCCCCGAACGACGCTCGCATCCACGACCCCTGCCTGTTATACCTGCATCCCCGCAAACACCCAAGAACGAAACACCTTCACCGCTTGCAAGAACGGGCGTAGATCACAGCCGCGTAGTACGGCGACCCGGCGTATCCACAGTCAGAGAGTCCAATTCCTCCAGTCGTCCTGCAACCTCTTCCGGTTCCCCAACAAAGATCCGTTCACCGCTCCTCAGTGCACCACCCATTCACCTACAGGTGCCTAGCCCCAACATGGCAACGGGCAGATTGGATTCCCACGAGGATACCGTCGAACGGCCCAAGTCAGCCCACGCCTCCTATGGCGCCGCGTTGTCACCACCCACCAGCCCCATCCCGCCACTGCCTGCGAGTGCGACCGCGACCGGGCCCCCTAGAAAGCCAGCGATGCGGAAGCTCAGTCTGAGTGCGCCGATACTTGGTTTCGGGAGACGAGACAAGGACAAGTCATAGCACGGGCGAATCGGCACGTGCCTGTTGATGCTCCTCTTTACGACGTGGCGCACGCGATGCTCGCCTCGTTCGCCTCGCGCTGAGCCATGCGCTATGCGCCATCTGACACCGGGACCCTTGTTGTACACCCATCGAACGGTCAAACACCGTCATTTCGCTTCATCATTTTTATTTCCTTCTACTTCCGCCGTTCATTCTTACCCCGGGTGCCTTTTTTTCGCTTTGCTTTGCATCTATCTCCCCCCACGTCTCTGCAGGACGGTCTACTGCTGCTGCTCGTCGTCGTCGTCAAGTCACATCATGCACACGAACCCCCAGGTTTCTTCTTTCTTACAATGCATGTATACCTGGACAGAAAGACATGTAACATATTTTCGCTCATTGATTTGTTGTAAGGTATGTTCTGCTAAAGCACTAGAATTTACATGTCCAAGCGTAAAGGCGTGAACGACGGGAGGGGTATTCGACATTCAATGTTCATCGATCCATGAGTCGTGCGACAAAGCAGGATGGGAAAGCAAGCTACACAAGGCAATACGGTGCCTGGGCTAGAAAAGAAAGATGGGCCACGAGATATACAGTACTTAATACACCACCACAAAAAAAGAACATCACAAGTCGAGCATGCGTACATCAGCAAGAGGCAGCGGTCGACGCTGCCCGTCCGGTGCTGATGAAACCATAAAACAACCGAATCAATCAGCGATCCCAACCCCCTGAGATAAACGCGTGCACGCGTACCTTGCACGGGTGCCTTGGCAAAATCGATCACATGAAGCCGACCATCGTCCGGTTTAACATAAAACACGCGTCCCGTGGCTTCGTCCCACGCGATCGTCTTGACCCCCGCTCTCAAATCCGTCCTCAGATCCGGCGACAGCGTAAACTTGCACATGGCACCCTCCCGACACGGTACCGCCCCGCGCATGACGCTCGTCAACAAGCCATGTCGAGCGGCGGTATACCCCGCCGACCCATCGCTCACCGACACATGGCTGTAAAACCCGCGGATCGAAAGCCGCTCGGCAATGTCGTCTGTCCGCGTGACGTAGACGAGCGAGCGCTGGTTGCCGGCGAGGACGAAACCTCGGCAGAGCCCTCGTTCCTTGTCGTGTTCCCACGTGACCACATGATGGTTGCCTGCGACGAGGCTGCCTAACCAATAATGTGGCGTCGACAGCATGCTCTTGGGTAACAAGTGCCGCGGCGTGGGGTTGATCATGAGTTCGTGGAACCGCGTGCCGCCTTCGCTGCGGTAAAAGATGGTGATGGGTGGATGTTCGGCGCCGTCGGCGGGGTTGGGGCATGGGACGCTGTCGTGGTCGCTTGGATCTGTGATTTGGATGCCCTCGACGTCGTTTGCGCGGAAGCTCATGGTTTGTTGGGCAAACGTGCTTTGCATTTCGTTGTCGCCGAAATCAGGAATGTCGAACATGGCGATTGTGACGAGGTCTTGGGACATGGGCGGTGCGCCTAGATGATGATCGGTGTTGGGGATCGTTGGGAGTTTGACCGCGCGGAGGATAAGGATTTGGCCTTGGTGGGGTAAGATGCGCATGTTGCAAATACTATGGTGCTGAGCGGACGGACGATGAGTACAGCCAGCGCACACATAGTTTGAGTACGACCGCTCACATTCGAAGAATATGGCTCCTCACGGGCGCAGCAAAGCGTAGAGAGCATACCTACCCCAGTCAACTCCTTGAAGACAACGGTTTCATGGTTTTTGACGACTGCCAAGGTGGGGATACCTTCGATGACAGCCAAATCGATCGCTCCGAGCTCCGTGGAGCTCCGCAAAACACACAAGAGACGGAATGGTGGGGGCTGCGACGCAGCAAAGTGAAAGAAAGCAGCCGAACCGGGGACAAGAGCAGGGTCCGACAATGCGTCGAGCGTGTCGAGTGAGATCTGTACGCACGTACAGGCATATTGAAGAGGGACAGGCGGATCGATTGGTTTTCGCGGGTTTTCTAAGATAGGATTGTATATCGACGGGTCTACGCTGTGGCGATCGTCAAGTGGACGGCTTTGCAGGTTACTATCAGACGACTCACCCAGAATCGCAATAACGAGAAGACATTTTGCGACGGATATATGCAATGACTATACTCGGCGTTCCGTCAATATTCATATATCTGGCTTTAAGATTATAGGCTTTTCGCTTCATGGGTGTCTCGGCCAGCGGAACGACCCCGCCTATACGATGATCGAGGGCAAAGACGATTAAAGAATAATGCGTTTTAGCCAAGTTGCACACAGAGGCCACCATGTACTTTCCTCCGGGGAGGACGACCATCGACTGGATGAACCTGTGGATTTGGAAGGAATCGCGCGAGAGCGGACAGGGGTTGGGCGACAGCCAGTTCCTTTGCAGCGAAATCGCCCTCGTGACCAATCTTTCGGCCTCAAAGGACGTGAGGTACTGGGGTGAATGGCGATGCGACGGTGGCCGCTGAGGCGCGTTCGACCCGATGTGCTTGAGAAAGTTCTTCCAGATGATGCCTTGGTGGGTGAGGTTGTAGTATAGCTTGCTGACCTGTCACCATGTGAACCGTCGTGCGTGCGTAAAGGAAAGAAAAAAATGTACTCGTCGTAGAGAGAGAATGTCCTCGACATCCAGGTAACTGCACACCTCCATGAGGATGTCGTCCGAGAGCGCGTTCAAGCAGGGGAGTTTTTCTGGTTGAGATACGCGCGTGTCCCATGATTGCCCTGTGCGTCCTGCGCGCAGCGAGACACATGACGAAAGAGTGAACCGCCGGGGCCATAAACTGGAAGTCATTGCGCGAGAGGGTGAGAAGATGAACATCCACGAGGGAGCTATTTACATATCTGTTCGTTGAACTCGGTCGACCTTGTTTTGCTGAATGTCGTCGCGAGATCATGGCGACGATGTTAAAACTTGAGACGCGAATACAAGGATTCTTGTTGGTCGTGAACAACAACACTTGCCTTATATGGACAATTACCGAACCCGTTGATTCTCAACAGAAACACTACAGCTACACTGGACTACCACTGGATCTCGGCTTACTCGCAAACCTTGATCACCAATTTACCCACTGTTTTTCCACCCGTCAGATCCATCTGCGCCTCCCTCACGCCTTCTGCTGTGAAGGGGTATTCCTTGTGGATAATCTGCTTCATCGCTCCACTTTCCACGAGGCCCCAAACTATATTCGAGTAATAAAGCGCTTCGCTCGGAGTGTAGACGTAGTTCCCCATCCTGAGACGGATCGTCAACGACAGCCAAAAAAGAACAAGATAGGCACAAACGTTGGCCTCGCAAGCTTCAGGTTCTTTGGAGAAAGTTTCAACGGCGCAAAAGGCGGGACAGCACCCGACGCATTGCCCACGGAGACAAGGGTGCCCTTCCTTCTCAGCATCTCAAAGTCCGAGTCAAAGCTGTCAACTTCAAGGTCAGCGAAAGGATACCGACTGTTACCGTCCGAGACTGACGTGTCTTTACCGACACCATCAAAGACGGCGTGAACACCTTCCCCGCTGGTTATCTCTAAGACTCTTTGCACGGTATTTTCCTGCTTGTAGAGGATGACGTGGTCTGCGCCATGCTGTTTGGCAAGCGCTGCTTTCTCTTTGGTGGAGGTGGTCCCGATGACAGTAGCGCCGCGATGTTTGGCGAGCTGGCTAAAGAGAAGACCCAAACCGCCGGCAACAGTGTGGATCAGCACAACGTCACCCTTTTGGACTCGATACGCTTCCTCCATAAAGGTCGCGGCGGTGAGACCTTGAAGGAACACGGCAGCCGCGTCGCGCGTGGAGACGCCATCTGGTACTGGAGACACGGACTTCCATGCTGCAGACACGTATTCTGCATTCGCACCCATGGTTTCCTGCATCGTCAGTTATGACATTGCAGATCGGTCTGATGAGATACGAGGGACGGACGCACCACGGCGACGTGACCACCCTCCTTGTATCCCCGTTTTTGATACTCGGGGTCATTGAGCACGGCCGGGTCAGTGGGCAAACCAACGACCACGCCCGCCGCCTCTCTACCAAGGACAAAGGGGAAGCTAGGAGCGGGATAGAGGCCTTCCCTGCATGACTATTACTAGCAACCAACCAAATAGGGGGTATGGTCTTGCCTAAAGTAAGTGTCGATGAAGTTGACACCGAGGTACTGGACCTTGTTCCGGTGGTCAGTCGTATGCTGGCTGACAGATAGGCGTCGATGAAGACACTACCTTGACGATGATCTGGCCAGGTTCGATCTTTGGGAAGGGAATCTGGGTCTTTTCTATGACTTCGGGGCCGCCGTTCTTGGCGATGGTGATGGCGTGGATCATGGAAGGGAATGTCATGGTGGTCAAGCTTGATGAGAACTGGCGGGTGAGGAGAGAGAGTCTGCGAGTGAAAGTGATCATCTGACGTCAACGTCATCTGGCGGGACCACACGGAGTCGCTGAGAAGGAGACGGTTCACACGCAACGCCGGGTGGGACCAAGAGATAACAGGTATCATAGGAAGTAGTGCGGTATTATGATATACCATCGAGAACTTACCATATCACTACATCGAATCCAACATCACTTGTCCATAAAAGCTTGCTCCAGTATCTGATATATCACGGCTACCTGCTCACTTCTCTGCACCATCTCTGGGCGCTGCTCCCGCAACGCATCAATCTCCTGGGCGACGGGATCGGGCTGTGACAACGGACCCAGCAGCGATGGGGTGGTAGGGGTAGGACGGGAGGGTTCAAATGGAGTAGGTGATTTCTTATCGAGAAGGCTGTAGAAACGGAGCAGCGACGACATCGCGATAAACGTTCCGGTCCTACCCACCCCCGCAGAGCAATTGACCATGATAGGGGGATCAGAACCGTCAAATACACCAGCAGGTGAGGCTTTGTTGACTTGATCTACCAGCCGTACGAACTTGAGCAAACTGGCCTGATCTTCCTCCTGCGGGATCCCGTGATCTGGCCACGCGATGTACAACATGTGGGTAAAGGTGAAAGCTGCCGTCGGATTTTCTCCCTGGGGAACGACGGATAACTTGCTGCGCATACAGTTTGCCTCTTCGATCGTCGTCTGCTCCTCCAAAGTCACGACAAACGGCCGTGCGTCGAACCCAGGCTCTGGCGCGATCGTGATGGACTCGCCGACAGTGAAGGGAAAGTACGGATAAGCCTTGATGCGTCCGTTTTCGTAATTGAGCGTGAGCTGTATGACGGTACGCACTCGACTCCCCTGTGGGAGCGATGTGTCCGATGACGCGCCTATGGGCTGACGGAGGACGCTGAGGAAAGCATGTGCGGTGTCCTTGAGTGGGGCTTGCGTGGCGATCCACAGCTTTTGTCCGTGCAACTCTGTCACCCAGCTCCCATTAAAGTACCTTCCCTTTCCCTCCCCACACCCGAGGCAAGCCGTATCGGACGCGCCGACCACGACACGCGTACGATCATACGGTTCGATGTTTGAGTAGCGATTACCCCATCGATTTGTGGGATCGCGACCGATCGCGACGGAGTAGTGTCTGGAGAGGTCGGATTTCTCTGGCTGCGACGGGGGTGATTTTCCAGGGAAAAGCTTGCGCAACGGGGAAGTGATGGAGTTGGTATTGGTGGGGGGTGCATTGCGATAGCTGGAGCGTTCCTTTTCCCGCTTGGATAGCTCTGCGGTGATGGCGCGCTGGTAGGAGACCTCGCGGGCTTGGACGAGCCACGGGGGGATGGGGATGGTGGTGCTCATGACCGATCTTGGCTCAAGCTCATCGCTCGACTTGAGAGGTTTTATCTAGCACGAGTTCCCACGCACAGCTACTAGTAACTAGTACAGCAGGTGGAGTCGAAATCCTGTCCAAGGCCATGTACGAGTCCCTCATCACATCCGACACGAAAATCAAGTCAGTGTCGAGTCGCGGTCGAGTGGGCTCATCGATTGACATCACCAGAGTCAGCTCGATACTGGACAAGACAGTCGGTAAGAAGCACCTCACGGACGGAAACCCAGAGACATGCTGGACGTCTCAGCAGGTGGGATACAGCTTGAGATGCGATCGGATAGCTGATCAATCCATCAGGGTCTTCCGCAGTTCATCCAGCTTGTATTCCCCGAGGCTGTACTTCCACAGAGACTGGTATTGACATTTCAAGGAGGATTCGTTGGTATCCGATGCGACCTAGAGGTTGCTGTATCATCTGTAGAACCTGTGTGGTCGACGTGGACTCATATCCATCCAGAAGACGTCAATAGACGCCAGATATTTGACCTGCCTGGCGAGGGGAGAGATAAAATCCAGTGTATGAGGCTCGTCTTTCACAAGAGCTCAGACTTTTTCGGTAGAATCACCATTTACGAGCTTGATGTCAAAGGCACCTAATTGTAATCACTCGAGATGCAATCAACCAACTCCATTCAAGAGTAACATAATCTACGATTTACAAAGTGCTCATCTTTCCGTAACCCTTAACATCATCAGACTCGGCTAGCGCTCGGGGTAGGGTTGGTACTTGTGGACATGCTCGTTGCGGGTCTCGAGGAAGACACCGAGGCGGAGACCGGCGAAGACGAGTGTGAGCTCTGCGCGCCCGGGGTGGTGGGGGTGGACAGAACAGAAGGAAGCGAGACAGGAAGCGGCGTCGTCAGCTGTCTGCGCACCCGGCTCAAGGTTGCCGACGGCGCATGGGGAGTGCTCAGTGACACGCTCGGCACGTTGCTGGCGGAACCCGTGGCCAAACCGGCGCTCGTCGTCGTCGTCGTCGTCCTGGAAAAGGTTGTCGTCGAGGACGGCGGGGAGAGAGGGGATGCTGCACCGGATGAGGAAGGAAGGGCTCTGGGAAGCAGGCCGGTGGCACTTTGCAGCGCTTGCTCCACGATTTTCGCCACGTCCGCGGGTGACAACGGGGTGCTCCCCAAGAGAGACCCGATGGTGTTCACAAGCGAGGTCAACAACCCTGTATGATGGTTCAGCTACTGAAGAGGTCAAGGATCAAACTACGAACCGGTAAGGCTAGAGAGATCCTGGCGGACCGCAAGCGAGTTGACACGGTCAGAGTCGACCGCTGGGGCACCATGAACACCGGGTGCGAGCGAGTGGGCGAGTGCAAGGAGAGCGAAAGAGACGAAGGTGAATCGCATGGTAGATGTGTACTCGGTCAGGACAAGACGCAAGCAGGAGTAGGCTGATTGGTTTTTTATAGATATAGACGGGTAAAGAGGACGAGGGAGGAAGGCGAGAACGAGGAAGGGGGTGAGGAAACGACGCAGAGACGGGCCTGCTTTTATACTCGAGCAGGGGGGCGGCTGGCATTGCGATTGGAATGCGAGCTACGTCACTGAATACCAGCTAGATTGAAAACGGACCGCGTCTGCGTTCCATCTCCCACATTTCTTCGCCAAACGGCCGTCTGAGCCGTGAGCGAGTCTGAGACCGACACAACTCGGAGAGCGTCTGGCCCATGCATGACGACAGCAGACACCATCCCAGACTGAGAACACTAGAAAGACAGTCAGTCTCGGCGAGAACGCGAGTGAAACTGAGTTACATGAGCACGACGAGGAGCAGCAGCAGCAGCACGACCGATTGGTCCATCACCACAAGCCGTCGGAACACTTTCTCACCACGGCCCCCAAATGCTGCGCTCATGAGTCACAGGGAAAGACGCTCACCCTTCTCCCTCGTACAGTCATGTCCTCACCAGTGTCAGGCTCACAGGTATGCCCCTTCTCTCCTCGAACGGGCCTTGCTCACCATCGCACAGCTACGCGATCTATCCCGCATGAATACGGACGATGTTGAGGACAAACCACGTAACTCAGAGCCTCCTTCTGACCCCTACACACTTCGTGTCGGGCTCAAAACCGACGAGGAACTCTCCCAGTTGCGCCGTCGTAAGAAGCATGGCAAGTCTCTCGAGTTGTATCACCGAAGGCAAAACGACGTACGGGTCCACCCATTCTATCTTCATTTAACCACCCACATCCTTGCCCCTGTAGCTCATCCATTCGCTCCTGAAATCAATGGAGGACCACAGCAGGGAATCCAAGCTTCAAGAAGAAGCGTCTCGCCTCTCGGTGGGCCTTCTTGCCTCGTCCACTCGTACATACCTCACCTTACTCCTCCCAAACCAGATCAAAATCGCTATCTGGGCAAGTCTTGTCGCAAACTTCAGTCTTTGCGTCATTCAACGTGCGTCTCCAACCAAAGCTTCATCTTCCTGGCGACTCATCAATCATCCCCGTAGTGTATGCTGCCATAACTTCCGTTTCGCTTGCCTTGATCGCCACCTCGATCGACGCCTGTTTCGACTTTGGAAGCAACCTCTTTCTGTATCTCATTAACAAGAAAGCGGACAAGATGGACGTCAACAAATGGCCGGTAGGCGGTGCTCGTTTGGAGACCATCGGAAATATCATCTATGGTAAGATGCTTGCAGATCTTTTCCGAGTCCCTTGTCCTCACTTTGGTCCAAAGGTTCCCTGTTAGTGCCATCATAAGCATCACCTGTCCCTTGCACTAAGGTTTACCCAGAATGTCCTCCGTCAACCTCGTGGTCGTCGTGGAGGGTGTTCAGGCATTGTTGTCAGCGCCACCCAAGGATACCTTTAACCTTCCTTCCATTCTAGCAGTCGCTGCAGCTCTAGGTGATTAGAGCGTCTTGTTGACTCTCACAGAATCTGATCACTCGTCAGGTGTCAAGATTTTGCTCTTCCTGTACTGCCATACCCTTCGCTCCAAGTCCAGCCAGGTACATATCCTTTGGGAAGACCATCGAAATGACATATTCATCAACGGTTTCGGTATGTTGTTTGTTCATTGAATCGTGTCCTATTTTTATTCCGATGGCATTAGGTATCCTCACGGCTGCTGGTGGCGGCAAATTGCGATGGTGGTTGGACCCTCTTGGTGGCCTGCTGGTAAGGTGCTACGGAGGTAACCTTGTATGAATTCACAATTCTTTTCAGATCGCTACGGGGGTCATCATTGCATGGTTACGTACCATCTACGAGCAATTCGGCCTGTTGGCAGGAAAGTCTGCACCAAACGAATTCATTCAGCTTGTCACCTACAAGGCCATGACATTCAGCACAGAGATTGACAAGGTTGATACAGTCCGTGCTTACCATAGTGGTCCGGTACGATCTTTTTCCGGTACGATCTCTCCAGCTTGCGAATTCCGGCTTTGCAGGAGTATTTCGTCGAAGTCGACATTGTCATGAATGCTTTGACCCCACTATGGAAGGCACACGACATCTCTCAGCAACTCCAAGACAAGCTTGAAGATTTGCCAAATGTCGAACGAGCATTTGTCCATGTCGATCACGAAACTACACATCCACCTGTATGTCTGTCTCTTCTCCGTGTTCTGGACGATCCTCACGAGGGTGATTTAGGAACATCGCAAGATGGTGTAGATGCAGCTGTCTTGGAAATCTGTATAGCGGTAGACTCGGAATGGTTTGTCGTATTTGACAAATATCCCTGACGACGGACTGGCACCAAGTCGACGCGGTGTTGAAATTATGCTGAATGATACTCATGTGTCCCTTACTTATCTCATGAGGTACTACTACCTCTGGCTGAATGTATCGTCCTGCTGGCGTGGTTGTAGCGGGATCCTTGAGTATCGTATACGTCGGACAGTGCCTAGAAAGGATCTTTGTCGTAGTTGAGCGGCTGACGACTTGAAAATGACAAAACAAGCAAGCGTACGACGACCAAGGGGCTGAGGTAGCCTCGGCCACGAGTACAACTTGAACCTGTGCCCTCTCTTTCTTCTCTTCCTCGACGTCCAGCGCCCATTCTCTGCGATTACTCTGATACCCTTTACATTGGCGCTTCGACCGCAATCGATTCATCACGCGACTTGTCCTTCAACCCTGCTCTGGCACGTTAGAACATGGTGGGCAAGACCCTGCGAGCTTCCTGCATTCATGTCTCAACCAGATCGTTCCAGGAAACCAAACATCAAGACCCGGAGGAATTCTACGTCAAACAAGACAGGATCGGTACAATCACATCATCCCTTGCAGTGGCAGACGTCTCACGCACTCTCCAGGAAAGGGTTCCTTTGGAGAGGTTTTCAAAGGGTACGTCTCCTCGTCGATGTCTCCTCGTCTCTCGCTCCATGCCCACCCTCTAGGTACGACAAGAGGACCCAGAAAACTGTCGCCATCAAGATCATTGACCTCGAGAGCGCAGAAGACGAGATTGAGGATATTCAGCAGGAGATACAGATTCTGTCACAGTTGGACTCTCCCCACGTAACCAAGTTCGTTCGATCATGTTTTTTGTTGTCGCTTGTGTGCGGATTGGATGAGATTGACATACGACACTTGTTGATGCAAGATACCATGGTTCATTCCTCAAGGGAACCCATCTCTGGATAGTCATGGAGTATGTTTCGTTTTACTGCCGTGGTTTTCGTTCCTTGACTCACGATGCGTAGGTATTGTTCAGGTGGCTCATGCTCCGATCTGGTGCGATCACTGTGTGGATGAAAAGCGGTTGCTGAGCATGTGACTAGATGAAACCTGGCGTGTTCAGAGAAGAGTACATTGCTATCATCGTACGCGAGCTTCTTCGTGGACTGGATTACCTTCATACAGAAGGAAAGCTTCATCGCGACATCAAAGGTACTTTACACCATCACCCTCAAGTACAGTCTCTGACCGCAGCTTCCGTCGCAGCTGCCAACATACTCCTGTCTGCGACGGGAGATGTCAAGCTAGCAGACTTTGGTGTGTCGGGACAACTTTCTGGGACTCTGTCCGCCAAGAAGAATACCTTTGTGGGTACTCCATACTGGATGTCGCCCGAGGTCATCAAACAGAGCGGATACGATCACAAAGCGGATATTTGGAGTCTCGGGATCACTGCCATCGAGCTTGCAAAAGGCGAACCACCCTATGCAGAACTACACCCCATGAAAGTGCGCGGCGACGACGCATCGAACGAACGGGACGCTGACCGTTCTTGTCAGGTTCTTTTTCTTATTCCAAAGAACGCGCCGCCACAGCTGGACAACCATTTTTCCAAACCGTTTAGAGATTTCGTGGCGTATTGTCTACAACGAGATCCGCGCGATGTACGCATCCTTGTCCACTTTGCGCCTTCTTTTTCATATCGTGTTTTTGTGTAACCCGGGGTTCAACAGCGTCCAACAGCTCGCGAACTGCTCAAACACAAGTTTGTGCGGATGGCCAAGAAGACCAATTACCTCACAGAACTCATCGAGCGTCACGAACGGTGGAGAGCCGAAGGAGGAGACCGACTCGAAGAAGACGAACAAGCCGTAGCTCAAGATATGTACGTAGTTTTCATCACCAATCTTGCCATCTCACGTTCACGTTTCACGGTACAGACCCACTAGCAACGACCCCGAAGATCTATGGGACTTTGGTACCGTCCGACACGCTGGACGAACACTCGGGCGTGCCAACGGCTCAATCAAAGTCTCTGGGCCGCCTCTGACGTGGGAGATGAATGGCTCAGCACACGCAGACACCTCAACTCCCACCTCCCCCTCCGTCTCAAGCAAGCGCGCATCGAGCGTGTCGACCAAGAACGACCTGCCACCGCTCCCGTCGTCATCGCCCAAATCGGCGCGTGCACCCAGCACGTACGAGCAAGCGACCGTCAGACATATGCCAAGTGGCGGTGCGCTCTCCAGTTCTGGGAACGGCCAGGAGACTCGGCACGCGCGGGCGCCGTCGGACGAAGACCAATACGGTAGTACGTACCCCAGGGGTGCGAGCGTCGTCGAGCACAAGCGGGACGTGGACGACGACGACGAGTTGCCTGATACCACCATGCTAGATTCGGTCATTTTACCCGCCATCGCTTCGGTGCGTGTTTTCCTGAACCTGTGACGTTTGGCGGGCGAGCTCATGCCCTCTTGCCACAGTTATTCCCTCGCGTTTCGACACAGGAAGCACGGGTGGCACTCAGCGCGCTGCAACGCGCATTCACGGAAGCAGAACGCATTATACCCGGTGTTACGCTGGAACTCGTCAACGAGATCGTCGACTCTGTGGAGCGGGTCGAAGACGATCAGCAGTGAAACAAAAGGAGAATAAAGGCGTCGTCACTGATCTGATCTTTGCTTCCTCCCACTGTCCATGCATTACACTTTGGACGCTTTCCAATGAAATATTAATCTACGTACGAGCGAGTGCAAAGTGGTATTATAACAGTGCCAGGCGTGCTTGTCTCTACTGTATCTTCATTAACTCTCATACTGTTCAATGCAATTTGTAAATGCATGCTCCACCAGCACTCAAATGTGAGTACCCGAAAACGACATGCTAATGTGAGCGCTTGAAAATGTGAGATGAAACTGTACAGATGGTGGACCTCTGCGTAGGGCTTGTGTGAGGGATCCTGCAGTGAGCTCTCGGCTGACCTGCTGCTCGTGGTCACTTACCTGGACGTGGTACCTTTCAAGTTGGACGCGTGCTCACCGTTCAATCTAGGCGCGTTGGTATCAAGTGACTCGTCCTGGTACGACGATGGAGGCAGGGCCCGTAGACGGGTTCCACGGCGGCAGGTCGATTCGATAGGTGTGTTCATCGTCACGTTCATCATTGATCGTCAACCGAGCACATTTGTACACGAGACGCACGTAATTAAGCACTCGGTACGATGAAGCACTCTTGTGCCCGTCCGGCTTACCATCCTCGCCCGACAAACCCATCCGTCCGAGTCAATGCTTCCAATGCCTCCCTTGACTCACTTGGGGGGAGCACTCCGAGGACTTTTCTTGCCTTTTCAGCATATGATTGTGCGAGTGCCCGTGTGCGCTGGACACCAGACGATGCATGGATCAGAGATAGAGCCTGTTCGAATGTGTGAAATGTCATCGTCAAAGGGGAAAAAAAGAGTAGAGCAAGACACTCACCTGTTCAACGTCCCCATCATGCTTGAATTCACGAGCGATCAAGGGTTCCAATTCGGGATGCTCTTCAGCAGCGTACAGCACTGGACCGGTTGCGATGCCTAAACGAAGATCAGCCCCTGAGCCCGGCTTGCCAAACGACGCTGAGGACGAAACATCGAGAGCGTCAATATCATGAACAAGCTGGGAAGACGTTAGCTTGGATCGTTTCCAAAGGATAGACATCCCACATGAAACGCGATGCCGACATTCAGGCCATAGGCATATGCGACCTCCTTCCAGATCTCACCCTCTCTGCAACCACCAAGGACGACCGCAGCCCGAGCACCCTTGGCCATCAGCGATGCGGTCTTGAGATATGTCTGTCTGAGGTATGTACACCACCTATCCGAACAAGGGACTTTCGCATGCAAAGGTTCCGAGCGGCTTGCCAAATCGCCATGTGATCCGGCGTCCGTCCCTCTCATCTGCAAAACCTCACCTTCTACCTGGCTGACGAGCGCGGCGGAAATCAATTCAAAGACTTCATTGTCCCCGATCTGTGAAAGAGCCGCGATGGTTCTACCGAGCAAAAAGTCGCCACCGAGGACGGTAAGTTTGTTGTCAAAGGCAACTGGCGTGGAGGATGGCCCGTCTCGGTGGTTAGATTTGCCGCTGACGTCGACGTGCAACAGGGTTGCTATATGCATCATTTCAATTATCTGAGCGAGACGTAGTTGAGTGGGGAGGAGTGTATGTACTAGTTGTGGTGTCGAGACCGCAGACTCGGCGCAGAGTGAAGGTGGTGGCGAGGGGAAGGCGTGGATTGGGGGAAGACGGAGGTCAAAGGGGGATTGGAATGATGCAATGTGGTCTGGCATGGAGGGGTTATAGTCGTTGAGTACATCTGGACGCGAGAGGGGAGCATCGAGTTGCTCAGTACTGAGACGGGAGTGTTCTGCAAGCCAAAGTTTAAGGGGAAAACGGGAGCCGAGGCCATTCGTGGCACGGGAAAAGAGGAGGACAAGCAGGGGACGGAGCTGTTTCGAGGGATGGTGGAAGTAGTATGAGGCAAGAAGTTCGGAGAAGGACGAGTCGGCAGATGAACCGAACAGGCTGTACAGCGACGAGTGGATGTGGGTGATCTCTGCCTTGAGCAAAGCATACGGGTCGACCTTGTTCGTAGACGCGAGAGACTGGGAATGCGTGTGCGGCGACGACGCAGACGAGTAGGGCGTTGCAAAGACGCTTGCAGCATGTCGTGCCAGCTGTGGAGGTGCAAATGCGGGACGGGACAAATGCGTTGCCCTCGACCACATCAGCGTCGTCCTCGTCAAAGTTATTTTCGGACCCGATGCAACGTTTTCGTCGGTTGCATCTATCTATTCAGCTACCAATGAACTGTGAGCAGACAACACTTACGGAATGACCTCGAAAGACTCACGCTACTCCAGAAGACTGTCACTGCGCGTTCATTACGATTGTTTCGACATTTGCTGCATAAGGCTGCCACAAGCTTGCAATAAGTATCAAGTGCTGACCTTTTCCGATGTGCTCATGTCAGGGAGACGACCTGGGGGGACTTAGAGCGGAAGAAAGACGAGCGTCAATGACGTTTGGCAGCCTGAGATTCCGAATACATAACATCAAGGTTTCGCCTATATGTAAGTAGGGGCCGACTCGGCTCCAGCTTAGGTCGCGTAGATGTGTGATCAAGCAGCTTCCCCCAACGGGATCCGGCTGCTAGATTGTTCAGTTCACCTGCTCTATAGATCGGGTCTTGCATCCACTTACAGAGTACACATTTGTCACCTCATCGTTTTCCCCCCAGGTTCACTTGCCAAGTTGCGTTCCACTAGGCCACAGCGCGGATCAGCGGAATGGGTTTGGTCTTGACTAGTCTGGACCAGCCAGGACACTCGGCTACAGTCGCAAAGTCCATATTCATGGTTTTTATGCGGAGGAACAGATTCTGCAATTCAGAAGCCAGCGATGTTTCGCGTAATAGTAGCCTGTATGCGGCTGTAGCACCCAGCTAGTACCTTCCTCGAACGGATCCGTTCAGCCAAGTGTGTTCCAGGTCGCTTGGCCAATACTCATTCCAGTATGGTGATTGCTACGAAGATAAATATGATCAACCAACGTGGTCCAAAAGAGACCAAGCGTGAGCACGGTTCAGATCATCCGCACCTTTTAGAACACGATACCGATGTGGAAGAGAAAGCCTTTCTGGGACTTTTGATTCGGAAGCCCGCGTGACAACTGGCCCATCTTTGGACGTCGCTGATGGTGGTGACGCGATGGGGGAAAGAATGATTGCATGGCTACGAGTACAATAGGATGTGTATAGTAGCTACGCAATAGAGGGAAACGATATGTCGAGCAGGATAGGGGAATCGGGCGTGAAGGGCAGCGCTCGCCGACAACCAGCAATGTCGAAGACCTGGCATGAGCTGCGAGGGCGTCGAAAACTCTGTTTGAGATGATGCCGAGCGAGGCGATCCGATGCGGCGTGACAAGAAACGACGCTCCGTCACAGAGTCACTCAATGTCACTCCCCCGAAGACCATTCAGCAGCCATTACAACCTCGGAGTGATAACAGGGTACTAACAAAATCCAGTTCATGGGCATCAAGAAACGGTCCCTGATGGCGGTACCAATGTTTTCTCTGCGGACTCTCGCATTCAATTCAACAACAAAGTGCTGATTCTAAGTCGAGGCAAGCTCCTTATTACGTTTTGATACCCCAGTGTGTGATCACCACCCTTTTGCTCTACTGTGTGGCTTCCGTGATTGGGGCTCTTCTTTCGCTTCAGATTCGCATCATGAACCGAACTCTATCATGTTCTTAGAAGGTTCAAATACCTACGGAAACTTGGTTAGTCTATAAACCCCGCAATGAAAAGGCTGAATTCTTTATTTAAAGTAAGTATATTTGGGATCCAATTATTCGCCTCTCACCCCTGAACTGAACGCCGCTGCTCGCCTCTGTAAAGTTCGTTCCCTTGCAGTAACAGCCACAATTGTGGCGAGATTGGAATCACTGATGTGGCCCGACTCTTCGTTTTGCAAGCGCTTGAGACACTAGTAAGGTTGGCTCTTTTTCAGGACTATTTCCAAGCTGAGGATTTCTCTCCCATTCAAAACATATTGGAATACCTACACTACCACTAAATCCCATTTGTGGTGCTCGGACTGATCTTCGGGTCGTCGATAGCAACCCTCGGCACATTCGAGATTTGCTGCAAGTGGCCGCTCCGATCAGTGTCCGTATATCGTAAGTCCCATTGCTGCCGAAAGGTTTTTATTTCCTCGTTTCCCCGAATGATTTGGCCGGCACTGGTTTCTGTGCTTGTGTTTCCTCCGTCCTCCAATCACAGCTTTAAATGGTTGCTGATAGAATGGTTAACGTTTATACAGCGAGCAGTGTCAGGTGGTGGTTCAATTGGGACCTCGATTCTCGAGACAAGTTCCACTCGGGGAGCGTGTACCCACACGTTGTCCCTCCCTTGATCGGTGGTGGGGCATCTAGGACTGAAATACCAGGCGAGGATGTGCGAAACGCAACCAAGCAAAAACCCGAGTAGAAAGCTTGCCAAAGATTCGGTCAGACGCCGGGAAAGTGTCGTACAGAGGTGTTGCGGTCCACTGGCAATCAACCGGCTCGAGAGTTCACACCGAGCCGACGAAGGTATTCAAATCAAATCGTAATCGTGGCCTCTCTTCGTTTGCTGCTTCCATTTCAGCTATTGAATTTGGTCAATGATGACCCTGGCTCAGCGTGAGTACGTTCACTGAATGTCGACCAGGTCCTTGGCATGACGTTGAGGGTGACTGCAATGCTACCCCTCAGAGGTTAACTGCATTCATTGTGTCTATTTGTTTGGTCCACCGAAGGACTGAATATCTGCACAGTGGATCCATCAGTCCTCAACCCTGTGTATCTTGTGCTTTATCCACATACATTGTCGAACTCTGTATGTTTTTTGTTGACATGGATGATTCATGCTCATGAGCTTCTCAGGTCGGTTGGATCCCTCGCGTTACTTACTGGGCAACCAGTGCCTCTGACATTCTCGACGAAGAAGCCTCAGAGGAGTATGCCAATCCCCCGGCATTGATGTTTTCTGGCATACCCGCATGTCTGTCTCTGTTGCTATCGAATGCTTGTCTAATGACACCCATTCAGCGGTGGAAAGTTGCCTGGCTTTACAATGCCTCCACCATTCTAGAGGAACAAGCTCTCAAAGAGGAAGTGTAGATGATCGCTAGTAGCGAAGTCCCCCGTGACTGAGGGTGTGGAGAGCATCTGATGTTAGCTATTGGATCGTCCTTTTGAGTTGTCACGTTTCTGCGATTGTACAGTACTAGCCGAATTGAGTGTATTGTGTCTGAGCGGTGTGTTGTCCCGCGATTAAGTATGTCAAGGAACACGCAAAACCAAATGAAAATAAACGTAAAAGTGTGCAAATCACTTGTAAAACGGAACCGTAACTGGTCCCTAAGAACCCACAAACTTGCCCGACCAACCTTGCTCGATCGACGGTGCGTCACGCGCTACAGATTAAGAGATTATTTTACACTTTGGTCACTGTTGTCCGCATCATGCGTGGGATGCTCTGATGAGTCGCAGCCACATGTCGCACATGCAAAGAACCAGCAAAGAGTTGTATTATGTATACTAGTATTTGAACGCGAGAAAACATCAAAGCATGTGGTCTGGAATATGATAAATAGGCCCTGCGTTCGATACTTCACGATCCCACTCTCACAACTCCCTTGAACCCACATCACCATCCTGAAAGAACCTACGCTTGTCTGAAGACTAAAGCTACTCAAGCGTCGCAGAGGTACTTAGTAGCCATTACAACCTCGGAACGATAACAGGGTACTACATACAAACTCCAGTTTACGGGGACAGAATACCGCATCAAGAAACGGTCCCTGATGGCGGTACCAAAGTTTGTCATCTTCACCAGTGACCAGACTATCCCCTGATACTCCTTGTTGGCAAATGGGGACAGATGGGGACTCCCACGCTCGACGGTGAAAGCGCCAGCTTGACCAAACATGCTGACGGAGCAGAAGCACCAGGATCAATTGATTAATGACCGAGACTTTTCGCTGCATAAAAGGTGTGCGGCTCAGATGACTCGGAGTAGAGACATCCCACCATGTTACTGTTGGTCCTCTATGACATCCTCTCCAAGCTCCCCGGAAACAGTTGGTCAGCCAACCCTGCAAAGCCAAGGTGCGCACCCCACCATCATCTATAGCGTCCTGTCCATTCACTGATCGTTGCAGATTCGTCTTGAGCTACAAGAAACTTCCGTTCGACACCGTCTTTGTCGAGTATTGTGACATTGCAGCAAAGATGAAAGAGATTGGCGCCTCACCAAACAACCTGAAGCGTGATGGGAGCCAAGTGTATACCTTGCCTGTGCTCAGCGATCCCAACACTGGCGCTCTCATCACCGATTCCTGGGCGATTGCGGTGTACCTCGACGAGACCTACCCGGAGAAACCTGTGTTCCCCAAGGGCTCCAGGGGCCTCATCAAGTCCTTTGAGTCCGCAGTGGACGCAGTGCTAAGAGCTTCTTTGGAATTTGCTATCCTGCGCTCGTCACAGATCCTGAACGAGCGCGGTCAAAAGTTCTTCATCAGTGTCAGGGAAGCGTTCTTTGGAGAAAAGGTTGGCGAATGGTCGCCCGAAGGGGGGCCAAAGCGTGATGCTCAGTGGGAAGCTCTCGAGCAACAATACTACGGCTCCGCAAAGATATGGTACGAGGAGATTGAGGGCAAATGGGTTATGGGGAATACCTTCTCCTATGCAGACATTATCTTTGCAGCTCATTCTTTTTGGCTCAAGAAGGTGTTCCGGGACGACGAATGGAAGAGGATTGCTTCCTTGCATGACGGGAGGTGGAAGAAATTGCTTGCGGAGGCGGAGAAAGAGTGCAACCTTGTCTAAACATTGATTAGACTTGTCAGTTCAAAGAATGTATAACCCCACAGTATTCGAAGGTGATAGCATGGAATTGGTGATTTCAAGTTGTGAACCTCAGACACGGATTCTTGACTCCGCGGCTCATTTCCCTGGATGAAGTGCCGAGGCTTGGCCGCAGCTTCCTATAATCGTAACTATAATTTTGCATAGTACCCATGTGTTCGAATACCCCCCCACACATACATACTTGTAAAAATGCTTTTGCGGCCATGTTGAACATTGAACGAGCTCTCAGACATATGTCCGAGTCCGACTAGGCAGTGTACGAGGTTTTCCTCGGGCTGGGCGACGTGTGCCCGTTCGTCATGGACGAGATCGTCGTCTTCGAAGTTCGAACGTCGGTATATGGACTTGCGCCGCCTGCTCGTAAAATGACATCCAGAACTGGGCATACGTGGATGATGTGAGATGCAAACGAACGCGAACCCGTGCATACCTTGGCCACTTCACGAACTGATTCGGTACCGATCATTCGTTGCTGCCACTGCCTGCCAGTGGGACGTGGTACCTTTCAAGTTGGACGCGTGCTCACCTGTACTTTAACCTTCAACCCGTTCAATCTAGTCGTTTATGGGTGCGTTGGTATCAAGTGACTCGTCCTGGTATGACGATGGAGCCTGAGGCAGGGTCCGTAGATGGGCTCCACGGCGGCGGGTTGGATTCGGCAGGTGTGGTCATCGTCGCGTTGATTGATCGCCGTCAAGTGAGCACATTTGTACACGAGACGCGTGTAATTAAGCACTTGGTATGGTGAAGGACTTTTGTGCTGGTCCACGGGCGTGCAACCCGGAAACGCCTACAGGTATGTTACTAGTAACAATAACTGGGATTCATTGGAATCCTTGTTGGTTTGTCAACTCGATACGATCACAGAAAACCACTGGCATGTTGCTATCGAAATTACAAGTTTTTTTTACAACCATCTCGGTGGACCAATCACGTTACACACAGCCCTACTATCATACTTCGACCCTCCATTCAAAGCCCTTTCTCGACTTGACGTGGTGACAGCCGCACGAAAATATCATCCTCCGTATGTATAACGCCATTGCTGCGCGGATGGACTCGAGGCAGCCAGCCTCCTGAGTTCTCCTCCACCAGATTGAAATCGAACAAGTGGAGCAATGTTATTAAAACAACCTTGATTTCGTAGACGGCGAGCCATCTTCCCTTGCACTGTGAGACCATCAGCATGCTGAGAAGTACAGGGGAAGCGGCGGTTAGTACTTACGGCATGTCTGCCACCACCAAATGAATGGAAGAGATGTCCGTCTGTCTGCAAATGTTTCTTTCGGTACGGTTGCTGCGCAAACCGATCGACTATGAAAGTCTTGGGATCCGAGAAGACCGTCCCATCCATATGGGCAGCGTGGACATCTCCAAACATATATTCCCCCTTCTTTATCGATATCATCTTCCCATCCTTGAGCTTCAGATCAAAGTCGCAGTTGGCTTGCCGTATCCCAGCATGCAAGACCGTGAGCCTCGTGGTCTCCATGATCGCGGATGTCAGCAACTTGAAGCATGGATCATCCAGTTCGTCAGGACTGGCTTGCAGCAATGCTTCCAAGCTGCCGAATTTTTCGACGGCTGAATCGATCTCTGCGCGGATGCGCGCCAAGCCATTGGGGTCACCCAGTAAAAATGCAAGCGAAAAGAATGAGTTGCTCATCGTATTGGTGTGAAGCGTCCATAGAAAGGCGAGTGCCAACTGTGCCCCCTTCCAGGACTGGATATTGTTATCTTTGAAAGCCTGCGTGGTCCTGGCACCGAAAAACTTGTCATCAGTGTCGTTCACGTCCTCTCGCTGCAGATAATCCCTGAGGGATTTTAGCAGTCGCATTCGCGCTGCATAGGACGGCCAATAATGTAGCAACGTCCTGCCGACACGGTACGGTATACTTTTGTTGAGCGTCTGGAAGTCCTTGTAGGTATCTGTGGGGAAGGCGCTCCCAAAGATGACGAGGTTTGTGGCAGCGTAAAGAGGCTCGTTGGTGAGTTGCATCAGTGATATCGACTTGCTGTGATCCCGGGTAAGGTTCTTGATCCCAGATAACAACACGGGACCGAACGTCCGCGTGGTTTGTCCTAGAGAACGCGGTGAAAAACTCCTGTCAACGAGTGGATATAGGTCGCGGATCATGATTTCATAGAGGAAGGCATAGCTGGCTTTGACTCCAGCCACGATGTAAAACACCTCCTGGTGGGTGGGGTCATGACGAAGCAATTGCGAAGAAGTTGAGAAAACGGAAGATATGGCATCGCCCGAAGAGACGATTACGAGCCGCCAGGAACCAAGTGACACTCGGTAGATTGGTCCACATCGCTGTCTAGCTTATGTTTATATCAACCGACATATAATTAAGTCATCTGAGACCTACTGGCATCTGGAGAGAAAACCACGGGGGTTTAGCACATACAGCAGTCCGTTGTCGTATCCTGCCAACAGGCTGTGCACTTGAGGGGGAAAGCTTGACGCATCAAAGAAGTATGAGTAGATATTTGCAGTAATGTCTGCGAGTTTTCGCAAAATATAGGCACCCACAAGGATGAATGAATACATGGGTTATCTGTGATCGAGGGGAGCGATATGTGGGACTATTTATCCGAAATACCTACAGCAACCCTGCACCAGCGGCGGAATGTCTATGCCCGAAGGCTAGAATTAGGTTCAGCTCATGCTGATGAGTGCTTCCCGTAAGCATGGGCACTTCTTGGAGGAATAATCCATAGGGCAGGCCCATCAGCAAAACCGACCTTTTGGTTAACCGAGGCGCCAAGGTTTACACTCTTCGGTACATAGCTCCTAATCGGAGCTTATCATTAACCGAGTAGTAATGATTACGCACCTAGTCTGGGCGAGTAGTGTTGTACGATCTGTAATCATTCCAAACGTATTCGGTTTCATGGGTGTATTAGGAAGAATAAGGTATGGCATCATAGGTAACGGAAGTCAGGCTCCGGCCACCTCCGCTCACGTTATTGTTATTGGGTTCATCTGCAAAGTGGTCGAGCTAGACAGCGGGTTTTACAGCTGTCTCGTAAGTGAGCAAGCCTTCCTATTGGTTGATAGTAGCCCTATGCGACGCTTAGACAGGTACTTCCTTTTTTGGTTGCACAAAATGTAGCTTTTGGGCTCGCTAAAGCCATGCCAAATTGTAGATGCTTGCCAGATGCCGTGTTACATAATAGCTAGGATAAATATGCGGATATCCTAACGTACATACTATTGGCTACCAGATAGTTAGCCACCCACATAGTTAGCCAGTCACAGAATGTCACGCAAAAGTAACACTATGTCACAGCAAGCCGTGTTGACACTCCGCTCGGCATTGCTAAACCCCACTGAAGGTGTGCGCTCACATTACGAGGACGGATTATTCACAACTTGCTTGGCCCATCGCCCCATCCCAGGAGCCGCCCCGGGCGTCTGACCTTGTGCTTCCAAGCCTCCCACTGATACGTTGAGGGAGGGACCGGCTTGGTCTGCCGATTCACACTCCGATGCGGCAATGCTCGGCAACACTGTCACCACCGTGACTTTTGCCTCTTGTCACGTCGTTTTTCTAACTTGCTCAAAACTCCATGGATTGACATCGTTGAAGTTCAGAGAGCCTTTGTATATATAGTATATTTGTTATCACCATGAAATTTGTGTTGTGTGGAAGAGATACGACGAGTATCAGAAAGTGGCTAACTATGTGGGTGGCTAACTATCTGGTAGCCAATAGTAGAACGGACCTAAGTCCGTCCGAGTTTGCTCATTGAAGCGAGAAATGGTGCTTCGGGCATCATTCAAGTTCACTTGACAGCACTTATGGCGATCTCATGCCAGCACATTGCACAGCGTCACGGTGTTAACTGAGGAACTCTTGGCGCCGTCAGAGTGCGTATGGAGCACAGCAGGGAAGACTGGGCTCAAGTCATCATGATGTTAGTAATACTAAAGATGGCGTCCAGTTACTGTAACGAGCAAACAAGGTATTTCGATTGTGTGCATGCAATACGTGCTGTGAATCGAGTCTCTAAGTCAAAATGTGATGAGCGACATAGCAGGTCGTTCCGAATGTCTAGTTGCATAGTGTCCGAGCAAGGAATGCCTTGGTCTCATGCTGCCTCGGATAGCCTCTAGCGTGGGCACGATGCTTACCATCCTCGCCTCACGACTCCATCCGTCAATGCTTCTAATGCCTCCCTTGCCTCACTCGCGGGAAGTACTTCAAGTACTTCCCTAGCTTTTTCTGCATATGCTTGTGCGAGTTCCCGTGTGCGCTGAACACCAGATGATGCATGAATCAGAGACATGGCCTATTCGAGTGTGTGAGAATGTCATTGGCAGAGGGCCATAAAAAGTAGCAGTGTCAGATGCTCACCCGTTCGACGTCCCCATCATGCTTGAAGCCACGAGCGATCAAGGGTTCCAACTCGGGATGCTCTTCAGCAGCGTACAACACTGGACCGGTCGCAATACCTAAACGAAGATCAGCCCCTGAGCCTGGCTTGCCAAGCGCTGTCGAGGACGAGAAATCGAGGATATCGTCGACAAGCTGGGAACGCGCGTCAGATCAGGTCACTTCCAAACGATCCGAACGACCCACCTGGAAAGCGATGCCGAGATTCCGCCCATAAGCATACGCAACTTCCTTCCAGACCTCACCCTCTCTGCAACCACCAAGGACGACAGCAGCCCGGGCACCCTTGGCCATCAGCGACGCAGTCTTGAGATACGTCTTCCTGAGGTATGTACACCATCTATCCGAACAGGGCACCTCCGCATGCAAAGGCTCTGCATCAAGACTTGCCAAATCGACGTCACTCGACGCAGACGAGCGTGAAGAGGACGCTGAATCGACGTTGGTTCTAGCACTCGTCCCCTTCATCTGCAAAATCTCGCCCTCGACCAGATTGGCGATCACGCTGGAAATCAACTCGACGGCTTCATTGTCACCCAGCCGAGCGAGAGCTGCACTGGCTCTACCGAGCAAAAAGTCACCCCCTAGAACGGCCAATTTGTTACCAAAGGCAGCTGGTGCGGACGGTGCACCGCGGCGAAGGTCAGACTTGTCAATGACATCGTCATGGAGCAGGGATGCTACGTGAATCATTTCAACTATTTGCGCGAGACGTAGTTGGGTGGGGAGGAGGGTGTGGGCTAGCTGGACTGCGGACTCGGCGTAGAGTGAAGGGGGTGGTGAGGGGAAGGTATGTGTTGGAGGAGGGCGGAGGTCAAAGGGTGATTGAAACGATGCCGTATGGTCTGGCATGGAAGGGTTATAGTCGTTGAGCACGTCTGGACGCGAGAGGGGTGCATCGAGCTGCTCGGCACTGAGACGGGAGTGTTCTGCGAGCCAAAGTTTAAGGGGAAAACGTGAGCCGAGGCCATTCGTGGCACGGGAGAAGAGGAGGACGAGCAGGGGACGGAGTTGTTTCGAGGGGTGGTGGAAGTAGTACGAAGCAATCTCGGAGAGGGTCGGGTTGGATGAGCCGAGCAGGTTCAGCAGCGACGAGCGGACATGGGTAATCTCCGCCTTGAGCAAGGCGTGTGGGTCGACCTTGTTCGCGGACGCGAGCGGCGAGGAACGCGCATGCGATGACGACGCGGACGGCTGGGGCGTTGCAAAGGCGCTCACGGACTGACGACGCGCATGTCGCGCGGTGTGTGGAGATGGAAATGTACGGCGAGACAGACGCACCGTCGACGTTGCCCTCGACCACGTCGTCATCGTCATCGTCGTCGTCCAAACGTTGTTTTTTTTTCGTATTACGACGGCTTTTTTTTCCCGCGGATGCATTTTACTGTACTCGATCTAACAGACATTTACCGGTTAAACCCCCGTCCAGGCGACGTCGCCGTACTGCGCGTCCGGCTCTTGTTCCCATTCACCAAGCTCGACGGCGTCCCCGTCGTCCCCATCATCCCACGATGCTTGTTCACAGACGGCGCCAGATATGTCGTCAGCTTGCGTGCCTGTAACATCGCTTAGTTGGAGCACTCAAACATAGTGACAACATGCCTTGATACGCATCGCGTCCCAGTCGGCCTCAAGCGTCCCGTTCACCGCCAGCAACAACAACGGATTTGTGTCTTGCGCAGACACCCTCTCATCCTCGACGGCGAGCACGAGAATCCGCCCGAGCTGCGACGTGAAGTAGTCGTACAGCATAGGTCAGATCAACCTAAACCTACCTCGCTCTCGACCATCCCTTCTTCTTCGTCCCTCGTCTCGGCCCACACTTCTGCGCCGAGCCCCGCCAAGATTCGAATATCATCCTTGGACTTTTGCCGTGTATGCGGTCCTGGATGTGTCTCTATAATGGCAACATGTGGCGTGCTGGTGCTTGATGCATGCGACTTGAGAGAGCCCGGGCTGGACGGCGTCCCACTGGCTGCTGAAACAATATCGGAGCTGCTCGGACTGCCCTGCGATTCGTGTATGGAATTCTCTGCGCTCGTCTGAGAGGCATACGACACCAGTGCGCCTTCGGGTGTGAGCAGCAGTGCGGTGTGTATGGAAGGCGGGGAGAGCAATTGGGAGAGATATGTGTGCAGAGCGGGGAGAACAAGCATCGTGCTGTGTAGTTGGCCGGGTCCAATAGCTCAAGTAACTAAAGATAAAATTTAGCTCGCGTGACGAGGACATCATCATGGAGAACACCATACATTCTTTTCGTCTCCCAGCTCAAGCCAGGTAGACAAAAGTGCTACGGAAACAAGTAATAAAGCCAACAGACACCAAAGTTAAAGGAAATAAAGATTAAGGAAAAGAGAGGGCATATTAATACCGTGGATTGTTAGCACACCCTCCTCGCAGCCGAATGTAATGTCAAGAATGACCAATGGCGAATTTCGGATCCAATTGGGCCGATCACGAAACACCATCCAGTGCCCTCCACCAACTAAACCAACAACCTCGCAACTCTCTACTTCGCCCGTCTGCCCAGATTTTCGGAAGATGTAAATGTCTACTTGCGCTTCTTGACAGTGCTCTCATCTTTTTTCTCGCCACCCGCAGGAGCAACAGGACCCTTCTCTTCCTTCTTGTCGTCTGCCGTAGGTGCATCTGTCTTCTTCGAGCTTGCTTTGGGGATGGGTTTCTGGCCAGCGCCAACCAAGCCAAACAAGGCACCAAGCAAACCAAAGAGCGTAACAACAGCTCCAAGCAGTCCAGCAGCGGTCTCGGGATGGGAGGTGATGGCATCGACGGGGTTCTCGCGAGCGTCGTCGAGGAACACACCAATCTTGGCACGCACAAATCCAGCAGGGTCAACAGCGAACTCTGGAATCTCCACAGATGTTTCAACGTCGGGAGTCGCCTTTGCAGCGTCTTCAAGGGAGTGTTTGATACCCCATGTTTCGGCACGCAGAGCGGCAGCATCCTCAGCAGAGTGTCCCACGTAGATGTCATCGAAGAGGATATCCTCAGTCATGGTCCACAACTCAATACCGACACCACCCTATACATAGACAGCGTAAGCTCGATATCGCAAAACAGGGCCATGAAAGAACGCACAATCTTGTTGAGATGCTTGACAGGCTCGAGATCCTCGAAATAACCGGGGTTAGAGATCTTACGGGGTGCCCATTCGCCTTTGTACTCCGGGTTGTCAATCATGGGAGCGTACCACTTGCCCTTGTATTTAGGGTTGGCCTTGAACGGGCTATAAAGACAATTTTAGTCTAATATTGGGCAGATATATAAGCCACATACCGTTTCCACTCACCACAACCTGGTGCTGCATCGCACGCAGGGTTGGGGACAGTAGGCGGGATCCAATCACCATCTTCCTCATCATCCCATTCCTCGGGCTTCTCAGCATCTGAAGAAATGTTAATACCATGATCAGTCGCACACGAGCTAGATCTCACCAGGGTCAGGGATACTTCCGGGTTCGTCATCAAGCCAACCCTCGGGCTTGACAGCATCTTCATCAGGAATGTCATAGGGCTCACTCTCGTCCCAGTCATCAGGCTACGTATTAAGAATTCAACAACCTCGTATAATTGATAGAGCAAAAATCGCGTTTACCTTGACAGCATCCGGGTCAGAAATCTTCTTGGTGTCAACCCAGTCCGAAGGCTTCACATCCTCTGGGTCATCAATCTCTTGGGGAGGGTTGACAGCGGGCGTGAAGTCCTCGAGAAGGTTACCCGATTTTTCTACATTGCCGTTGAACTGAACCTCGTACGTGTTGTCGGGGCTGTAGTCTAGTGGTCAACAAGACGATCACAACACCATCGAAAACCGACTCACTTGATAATGAGAGTGTAGACGTTGGTGTCCTTGCCAAAGGCTGGCTTGGGAGGGACAGTGAGATGCTTCTCTTCGAACTCACCCGTGACAGGGTTCTTATGACGGAAGATGAAGTGGAGCTACATCATGACAGACGCGTCAACACACTTGTCAAGTATTGAGACTCAACTACCCACCTTGTTACCTGGGCACGTCAAGTCGGGACCAAACATGACAACCCAAGGTGTCGTGTCCGAAAATTCTTTGCCGCTCGTCTGGAAGCCATCCTCGAGCAACTTGATGTAACCACCACCGCAGTTTCCACCCTTTTGGTACTGCACCTCATACTGAACTACGAGGGGCTTATCCTTGAAGTCGACAGGAGTTGCAAAAGGGGCAGAGATGGCGTGATGCGCGGCCTTGGACTTTGCGACGAGGCCCTTCTTGCCAACGACAAGAGGCTTTTCTGGGTCCTCGACCTTCCACTCGCCGACGTAGGAGAAAGTCTCACCGCCGACGGGGGTCTTTTTGGTGGCCTCGGAAGGGGTCCAACGTTCGGTCCAATCATCAGTGAATTGTTCGATGAACGGGGCGGTGATTTGCGTCGCCTAAAAGGAATGTGAACGTGTATTCGTGAATGATCGGGACGGGTATGCATATGCACGACGCGAGTGGGTGAATACACACCTTGAAGACAGGTTGGTCATCTGCAGCATTCACGCCAGCTGCGGCAGCGACGAGAACAACAGAAAGCGCTACGCTTCGCATCGTGGTAATACGAAGGACCAAGTAGAATAGAACAGAGAAAGCGGTTGCGAAAACGAGCGGGAGACAAGTGTTGGTAAAAGGCAAAGTAACAAGCCACGCTCTAAATGCTGCCCGGTTAGCAACGCCACGTATACTCTCCCACGCATCGCACCAGCAAGTGACACGTCGTTCGTTTCTCATGACAAGCTAGTTACACGCTACATAAATATTCACAGCCCCTACCCGAGCAAATCTGCGTGTCCCGAAGCTGATAGTGCGAGCTACGATTGTGAATGAATACATGTACCCAGCATAACACCCAGACACCACGTACCACAAAATCGTCGTCCAGGTACTTGGACACCGCTATTTGGTCCCCGAGCCCCTTGCGCCGCCGTGTCTTCAACACCAGATCCCTCGCCAGTGCTTGCCCAGAAGCAGGCTCCAGTGGTCTTAGCTTGATGCTCGTGTCCGTCGGGTCCCCTACGACGCTTCAATCAATACAATTGCCCATACGACATTGTGCTACTCACCAGGGACAATAGACCAGTGGTCAAACACTTGCGAGCAAAACGCCTGTCCCTGAGTTGTCGTACGCAAGTCTGTCTCGAAGCCGTTGGCGTCGATGACAGGTATAAGGGCTTTTACAGTGTACAGTGGTGATCCCGCCTTGGGAGTATCTTGCGTAACGTGTCCTCTCCGCCTTGCAAGCACAGTGTACACGGCAGATATACAATCCGCCGGCGCTTGCACCTCTACATAGTATATAGGTTCCATCAAGCGCGGCGTAGCCTATTAAACACGTTAGTTACGCCATGATGGAACCAACACACGGTGAAGAGTGAAAAGAGGGACCTACCATCAGGAATGAGGAGTAGCACACGCGTCGCGCCGTAGGCACTATTTGTCCTCCACCACGGAAGATTGGTTCCTGCGTCAAGCTGGCGTCCAGTATCCGGAACTTGACATTGCGCATCGCTGTCGCACATCCATCAGTCAAATAATCATTGCGAGGGACAGTATCAAACTTACGCTCGTCACAGAGTGGGCCCTCCCGCGTACCCCACTGGAAACCCTGTTTAACGTATTCCTTTACCGATCCCAATAGCTTTTTGTCTACCTACAAGAGTTTCAATGAAACAGTCAGATGTGTTCGCTATTCCTTACCTGTGAAGGTAATGTATCATCCAATAGGATATTCGATCCACTGTCATCGGGTCCAAACGCCCATATGGACCTCGAGGCCAGAATATCCCATTGATACTTCTCCTGGAAAAACGTCCCCCGTTCTTTAGGGGTCATTCGCATCGTCACCCTGCCACGTTCAATGTCTTCTGCTATTCCTCGTTCAAGCGGTTCTGCGATCATCGTAATCTTGTTCCTGATCGCCGTGTCAACCAACATCCACATCATAAAGCCAGTTCTTAACCCACTTTTTGTTCGGCGTGTCAGCGTAACATTTCAGTGCACTCGTTTCCAGCACCGTCTCTGCAAACTTTGTGACCGGATCAGACACTTTGATCTCAATCTCCGAGAACAGCTTCCTGAGATCATGCATAACACAATCCAAATATAGTTCCCCAGTGCCAATGAGCACATGTTCGCCGCTCTCCTCGACTTTCGTGGCAGCAAGTGGGTAGGATTTGTTGATGCTTCGCAGACCAGACAGCATCTTGGGAAGCTCGGATGGCGCAATGGGTTCAATAGCTATCTTGAGAACTGATTCAGTCACATGCTTGATGGGTCGGAAAATATAGAGGTCCTCTTCAATATCGGGGGAGGCAAGGGTAGCGGTTTTGGAGATGGAGGCGTCAACACCAGCGATGAGGACGAGATTCCCAGCAGGTACCTCGTCCACTGGAATGAAGTATCTGAAGACGAACTATAAAAGATAAAGATGGGATGCAAAGCGAAGCTTTTCTCACCTTGATTCACTTATCCACAGCCCTTCGACTGTAGCTTTCAACATATCCTCTTCATCTTCCGGTGAATAGGCCTCTCCCAAAACCTTGACCTGCACATCCTTCCGCAGTGTTCCGCTCAGAACGCGACCAAATGCTCTGAAAGACTGAGCGTCCGTCGTATGGTAGAGCTTGGTTATCTGGACCATTAAGGGACCGTCTGCATCACAAGCTTTCATGGTTGCAGCAAGTTCCGAGGTCTGCGGACCTGTGTATGTCCCTTCTACCTTGGCAGCTGCACCGACCACTGGAGATGGAATATGTTCCGCGATCATATCGACGAGCCCCGTTGCAGGTCCAAAAAATTGGTCAAGTACCACCTTGAGCAACGGTCGGACATCCATTTTATACATCACGGGCTTCAGTGTGATGTTGAGCGAGGCGAGCGTCCGTTTGAGGTCGTCTGTCTCCTCGCTAAGCACGTGGCTGTAAAGCTTATACAGAGGATCCAGGATAAAGTGGACAAATGTTCGAGACTGCTCAGGGTCAGAGGCTTTACGCGTGAATTTTCGTGTCTCGTTGTTATAATAGATGTCTCCCCAAAGGCGATCAGCAAAGGCGGACACATCAAGGGAACCATATGTGTCTGCGTACATCTGGGCGAAAGACCGGAGGGTAAAACACCAGGCCATGTCGGTGCTTCCGAACGCGACATTCCCGTTTTCCGGGCTAAGGCGCAACTCTGGATCCGGATCAATACCACTATTAAGTGAATCTGGGTGAGGCAGTTTTCCTAGGTATGAAAACAAACCGACCTGATAAATGTGTTGATTTCCTCGATAGTGTGTTTGATTTTGTAGTAAGCATCAGCAGGCTTGATGCGTAACTCGAGGATAAGTCGGTCGATTTTGTTCACTAGGAGTGTGATTTTTATACCCTCTTGGAGGGCGTGGCGTATTATAGCTTCAGTATTAACCAACATCTGTGTCAGTCATTCAGCTCGGAAAGGCAACTGCAGCTGTGTGAGACAGACCCCTTCAACAACGTCAACCACCAGCAAGATACCATCAACTAGTCGCATCGCTGATGCAACTTCGTCGACAAAATTTACGTGTCCAGGAGTATCGATGAAATGTACCAAATGTGATTTGCCACTTGTAGTTGACAACACCAACGACATTGGCGACGACTTGATCGAAATCTGCCGTTCACGTGACAGGATATGTGTATCGGTATATCTCAACTGGCCACCAGGAAATGTAAGCTATAGCCACTCAAGGAAACCGACTCACAAACCGAGTTATCCGCGTCCCACACGAGTTTGTGCGTTTCGAAAACCAGCATGTCCATAAGCGCGGTCTTTCCATGATGCAAGTGCCCAACTATGGCGACATTTCGCACCATCTCAGGAAAAGACATCATGCTGAGTAGGAACCTGAGGGAATAATCTGATAAGGGTCAGTAAGGACCCAAGAGTGTATGACCCACCCCTTGTCGAAGCGTGTTTGGGGCATGTCTTTCTCCTCTACCGCCCATTTTCGTACTTTTATCGGGGCAATAATTGGTTCTGAAAGCGGTTGCGCATCTTCTTCCTGCACAATGGTCTCCACGTCCACCCCATATACTTCCTCGGCGGAAGGATAGTATTGCTTGTCTTCGTGCAGAACAACAGCGTTATGCACGGGTTCTGGTTTCAGAGTTGACACAGGGCATTTCCATTTACCACCGAGATGTACTTACCCTCCACCTCCATGAGCGCGCCTGCTTCCTCTGTTTGCATTGGTTCTTCCTCGTAGCCTTCGAGAGCAGGTGCAGGGTCGCGTCGTGGAGCCTCGCCAAAGCCAGTGTCCATCGTCTCCTCTTCTTCATCCTCGGAACCCAGGTCCGCGCCAATGTAGTTACCGAACTCGTCGTAGTCCTCGAATGAAGCCATGGTACAGAATTGAAGTGTTGTGGTACGCGCGATCAAGCCCAAGGGTAGAACAAGGAAAATAACAAATTTCGAACTCCGGGCTAATACTCAGTAGGAATCAACTGTACGAGATCCTACACTCGTAAATGACCATCCAAACGTGATCGCTCCTTGAACTATCGTTCGCCATGTCTGCATTGTCCGACGACACACTGAGAAAGGTGCGTTTCCTCTGTCCACCTGAACCTCCGATTGACTTGCCACCAAAGATCCTAGTCCAGATCCAACAAACTGCAGTCCAATCACAGCGTGCGCTGAACTTGACGAAGCAACAATGTGCTGCCAAAGAACGTGAACGTCGAATCATCCAGTTGACCATCGGTGAAATAGCGACCATCGAAGGGGACGTCAACTTGTACAAGGGCGTAGGAAAGATGTCAGTTCCCTTCATTCGCGGACCAGAATGATGAATCACTCGTTGTCTAGGTTCATGATGGTTCCCCAGAAGACCATGGAACAAGAACTTAAAGGACAGGAGAAAGAATTGACGGAGGATATCAACAATCTAAACAAAAAGGTGACCTTGGGCGTTCTGTGTGATCCGTTGGCTAAAGTGTACTATCTCTATCTCTTAGTCAAAGTTTCTTGAGAAGCAGTTCAATGATGCCCAAGCTCAGCTACGTGACATAGTAGGTGCCTTACATGGTCCATATCGTTAGTCACTGATTGCTTTCGACAGTTCCATCATAGTTCCAAACAATAGTAGTTAGCCTAAAGGATGTCATCGCAATACATTCGCTTGAGAGGGGGCGCCTCGACATCAGTCAAGTTGTATTTCATGGACATGAAAACTCTATGGAGTGAGACTGAACATACAGATAGCAGATGGTGTGTTGACTAATTCTCTACAAAGAGCATCACAGGAGAAATCACATCACGCCAGTGTGCACTGCAAAACGGCCAGGCTGTAGTCAATGCTGCGTTAGCGCACGCCAAGGCACACGTTCAACAGGAAAAGCGTGAGTATGGGCGCCCGTCTCCCAATTCCGAGATGCGAACCACTGCACGTCTCGGAAAATGTTGCATTCGTCCTTGTGCGCCACCCATCCGTTCGACTGGCACACCTAAAGTAACAATGAGCCTTATGGCCGAATATCGCGTGTGCATGGACTCACCTTGGAACAATACCATGCAGTCTTGCATCGTGCACATTTCTTCACGTTCGCATCCGCTCTCCCACAGACCTCACACCTCGCTGCTCTGCCCCTCTCGAAAATCGCTTTGCTCGTCCTGAGCATCACTTCTAGCGTGTGAGGGAACACCCTTATGTATGCACTTTCTTCCAGCCTCACACCGGGTGGGCTAAACGCAAATATGTGTTGCGTAGCATAAAGTACTGCAATGGTGCTCCCGGGAGTGCACTGTGCTTGGAACGAGGCGCCACGATCGTCGGTGTGGAATGCAACCAGGATTCGGTGCCCTTTTCTGTCCTCCACCTCCAGTGAGAGGCGTACCAGAACGTTACTACTGATCACCTGGCCGAGGAAGCACCAGTGCTTTCGCGGTTTTGTAGACGAGAAGTACCCATCCTTTATGTCGTATTCTGCGGGTAAATTGAGGAAAGTAGGGAAGGTGACAGGATTGTTGAGATCAGAGGTGGATAGAGGTACCATGGGTGAGTTGTCCAGGCTATATGCGTGGTAGAGATTCTGGAATTGATCAGTTCCACCTCCACTATTTATAAGAATCGGATTGGATTTCGTAATGCCCAACGCATGGAATGTTCCATGCTAACTAGCGCCCAGTTCCTCGGCGAAAATGTAAAGGGGCACGAGGATTGCTGTACTATTTCCACCAGCAGTCCATGTTAGCGCTCATTGACTCAATATCGCAACCGCCATGACCGTACCATGCCGTGATTGCACTTGAAGTCCCTGAAGGACTGTTGTAAGCCACCTAGGAAGCCGTGCCAGAGCCCTCATTGGGAGGGTCTGGATGACGAAGCCCCACTTCGACATTTGATGGCCACGAATGGAATGGTCCTTGCGCATTAAATTCTGGCGCTGATCGATCGATTAGACTCCACGTTGTCTCCGCACATCTGCCGGCCTCGTTTCCGCGGTAACTGTACACGCCCGGTGAAGCTGTTAGGCGCCCAAGTACTAGGTTGAGCGGCGGAAATCAATGGTGACGTTGTTTCCCCTTACCACGTTCAAGCGGATCCATACGCCATACGTACTTGAATGGAGAATAGTGAATTTCCGCTCTGCATGCTATACACCGTCCTTCATGAGAAACTTCGAAAAGGCCAGTTACTTGGACCGAAGCCGCCTGCCATTACTGCCGAACTGCGGCCGATAGACATGATTGCGCTGAGGACGGAGATCCTTTGCTAAAAATAAGTCACCGGAGCGTCCATCATGGAAGAACAGAGTTCTCGCAGTCACCGTGCCGTCGTGGCGTTCACCGACGCGCAAACATTGACACCCATACGATCCGCATTTAAAGGGACAGCGCGTGTTCAATGGGTGTACTACTGTATGTTTATTTGATGATCGGACACGGCGTGCCAAGGATGAGCAATTCGGTATTCTGATTGCGCAGTGACTCACCGATATTCTAGACCGTAATATGGACGGTTCGGGTCATGAACGAAAACTAAATCGGTGCGGTCTTGCTACAACGGTATTGGTGTCGCCTTACTTGATTGTGAGGCTGTGGATGGGGGTGACCCAATCCAAATCAACATAGGTACTATCATAGCTGAGAATGGTTAGCATCAGACGAGGTTGAGCTAGTGGAAGTACTTGATTGATCGTACATTGGTGCGTGTGAACTTCAGGCAAGCTGGAGTTCGAGTCAAACTTATATTTTGTTTCTTTACTGTAACTTACTCAAATCGACTTCACTTGGAGCACCGTCTGGCCAGTGCAACGTCGTGTCGAAAACTGTGCAAAGCCCCTAGCTGTGGGCTTATTATTGTCGGCCATCATTCCCAACGGTCCTGACGGCCTAACCCTGGTCATCCTTCTGCGCCACACAGCTTATCAACAACATTCACACTCGCAAGGATCTCACCGACACCAGGCAAAAAGCACAAATAGTTCGCAAGCAACCCACTTCTACTGACGTGGGCGGTTGGAAGTTGTTGCTTCAAGTACTTGGTTCACCAGAGTCTTCTTCAGGGTGAGTTCCAAACCCTGCATTGACCCTGCGGCCAAGATATCAGGGATTTCAGATAAGCCTTTGGCTACGCGTGAATATGTTGCGACATCTTCTTGCACGGGCCGTTTCACTCCAGAGAAACGCTTCTGGAAACAACGCCGACCCGCTGGGTGGGGAAGAGTTCAAGCTCCCCAGGACAGCTTCTTTGGTCATCGTTATTGCCTACAACATAATGCTGCAGGTACGCCGTTACGCCACCACTGCACTGCTGGTTAGCGTAACATTTGCCCTGCGGAAGCTCTCCTTCTTCATTGTCATATCTTCATCAGGCAAATATGTAGAACATTTGGGCGGGAATGCAACCTTCTCTGGCATTGCCATCGGTATACCCACTTTGATTAGTGGCATGGCGCTCTTTCCAATGACGAGATACGACAAAGGTAGACCAAGTTCGTCTTGAATTCATAACCGAAACTCACTGTTGATTAGGACGATACGCCACGGCATTACATATAGGATGCTTCACTGGCCTTCTGGGGCAGGTTGCGTATGCAATCGCATATCGTGCTAATTTCCTGTACTTGATCCTCGTCGGGCGATGTTTGAGCGGCATCTCATTTTCAGGTTTCATGTACTGCAAACGGTACTGCACCGATCCTTCAATCGTCGGGATTCGTCGTCGGACGACACTTTCCAGCTGGTTAGTGATCGGACAAGCTGTAGGGATGACACTCGGTCCGTTCCTCGGTGGTGTGTTGTATAAGGTCGGATTCCAGAGCGCAATATTCAATGGATACACCAGCCCTGGTTGGGTTATGGCCTTCTGCCACGGGGGCTTCTGGTTGATCGTGGCCAGATATTTCGAGGATGTACACACGACGGAAATGAACACGGAACTTTACGAGATACCAATCGCCGCCTCTTCCATCGAAGAAGGGAATCGAATTGGGGACTCGACATTACTTCCACCCTCTGTTACTCCCCGCTCCCCATCACAACCAGAAGAATCGTTTGCCGCCCAATTATCACATATCACACGCCCACAATGGGGCGTCATCGTATGCATGTGTTGGTTCTCTATGGTGTGCTTCTTCGTCCTCGGAGCCTGGGAGGCAAACCTTCCCGTCTTTGGTGCTGCAACCCCCAGCCTCAACTGGTCTCCCTTTACCGCAGGGAACTTCATAGCGCTAGCCGGAGTCGCAGCATTCCCATTCTTCCTTGCGAATATGCTGTTCGCACATCGTATCCAAGACCGACAAATACTTGCTTTAGGGTCCGGCTTGGGTCTGTGTGGGCTTTTGGTGTTCATTTCGCTCCAGACCGCTAGCAAAGTCGTCTACGGTTCGCTATTCGCATGCTGGTGGTCAATCGCTCTTGGTTTCAATGTCGCCACGACTGTGACACTCAGTCTCTTGAGTAAGCAGCTCCCCCCTGAATGGACTAGGCGTGCCTCTATGGCAATTCAATACTCCATTTACACTGGCCGGCTGACTGGTGCTATCTGGGGTGGGTCGGGTGTTGCCGTTGGAATGGTTAATTTCGTCGGGCTCGAGATAGGACTCGTCGGATTCGGGGGAGTTCTCTTCACGACGCTTTGGAGAAATCTAAAGGCGAAAACTGGTTAGATGCCCCAGCTTTGCACAGATCGTGACTTCTAGCACTTTACCCCGTCTTGTTTCCTCGGTTCTTTCGGTGATCTAACGTTTTTCCATACCATGTTATACTTGCTATCGCCCTTGCTTAGAAGTTGGGCCAGTAAAGCGGAGATCAACGAACATGAGCTAAACTACATGAGGATAACTTGAGTTTCCCCATTCCAAGGACACGCGCACATGTCAAGTCCGAAAATTTGTCACGGACCGGCATCAGTACCACAGCAAGTCGAATTTTAACATTTCATATCTGGTTGTTCTCAAAGGCGCAGAACATGTCCAGCGTCTAGGTGTAGAATTTTAGCGCCATTAACATAACACCGTAGAGGCGCTGAAAACGAGTCACATCTATATTCGCACCAGGTTAAATAAAGGAGTTTTCTGAATGGAAAAGGCATCGTACAGCATCTTCTCGAAACAGGGTCCTTTCCGTACATGAGTCACAGTATTGTAGTATGGCAGATAGTCTGGCACAGGGACAAACTTGGTTATAGTGTCCAGCACGCATTCAGTCCCCCACCACACACCGTATCAGCACGGCGGCGTTTGATAAACGCTCAAACGTGTGAGGAGAGCCTCGTGTGGAACAGAAACCATGAAAAGGAACCGACGTAAGAGGGAAAGCGGGACGCGGGACGCATAGAAGTGATCATCAAGGGCAGGACCCCTTAATGAGTGGAATCAGGTGCGAATCCGTGGCAAAGAGAACCTGCATTGCCTCGTGTTGACTCCACGGGTGTTGATTCTGAGCGGCCCATCAGCAATGATCACCCTCCCGGGTCGACCATGACGCGGACGCAGCAAATAACGTGTCTCTGGATCCGGGGTAAGGGGCATCGAGCTTTAATCGGCAACCAGCTTAGTGGGAAGGAAAAAGAGCTCGTACTCGCACAGGAACAGTCATGGGCGTCCAGTACGGGTCGGTACTCAATTAAGCACCATGAGAGAACAATTACGAGCGTCTTTCGCTCCGACTCGGTGGCGACTTCGTGATGGTGATGCGTCGGACCCTTCAAGTTGACACGTTGGGCGGGCGGTGCTTGGCTTGATAGAGTCATTTCGCAATTTCGCCTCATTGACACCCACGACCTGTCATTGACTCAAACACTGAGCGCTTCAGGTTACCGAACGCCACATCAGTGGGGTTCATACCAACCTGCGATGATGCCGTGGGGTGACTACTTGCATTCAGGTGTGGTAGACGCAGGGCACTAGCCTTGAATGAAAAAAAAAGGTCCTGTGTGGTGAAATTAATAGCTTAGTGATTTAGTTGCTGCACCCACACTTACAGCTAGTTTGAAACGCATGATACTGACTCGTGACTGTGATTGATCAACATGCAGCCATCCGGTGCAAGGTGGGAAACTACCATCGGGTTGTCGGACAACTCTTCCCTTTACTAGCCCAGACCTACAGCCATGAGGGAGATCATCTATATTCAGGCTGGCTCACTCTCAAACTACACTGGAACCCACTTCTGGAATACGCAGGAGAACTATTTTACCTACGATGAGGACGACATCTCCGTGACTGACCATAACATTTCATTTTCGGAGGGGCGTGACGAACATGTGCGTCTGGTGTACTTGAAGCAACCTGTCCTAGTCGTGTATCACCTACACTTCATTCACAGAATCAACCCACCCTGTGTCCAAGGCTCCTTTCTTTCGATCAGAAATGTGCGGGTGTTTCTCGCAAGAGTCATCCTTGCATGAGCTTATGCGGCTTTGCGAAGCAAATTTTGGCACACTTGCAAAGGACTCGCCTCAGGAAGAGGCTCTGGCATGGCCGACGACTTGGTGAGTTCGTCAGTTCCCGTAGGAGACGGTTCGTTCTTCCTGTCGTGATAGGCATGGGGGGCTAGTTCGCGAGGAGCAAGAGCGAATACCCCGGAGCGAGTACCATAGGCAACTTGATCTTGAAGATGTTAGTGAACAGGCAGAACCAATCGCACAAATCAGATATTGGTCCGATTTTAGCCGTGTCTTCTTCGATCCCAAATCGATCCAGGCAGTTCCGGATACACCAGAACTTACGGAAGGCGACTGGAATGCCAGCTCCGCGGCCTTTTCGCGTTATGACAATGTACGCATACTGCTACACTTCTTTTCCTTGAGCTAAAGGTTGGCCAGAATGTAGAACTGATGGACGGGTCCCTCCGCCTCCTGGTAGAGGATTGCGATAATCTCCAGGTGAGGAGGACCAAGTCATCTGGGAACAAGGACTGAATGGCAAATTTATTATACAGGGGGTACAAATGATTCAAGACACACCAACTTTTGGTGGTTTCTCAAATTCTTTGTTATGTGCTTTCCGCGAGGAACATCCTAAAACTACAATATTGACATTTGCTTGTCTTTCAAGCATGAACCCACTTCATGCAAATATCGGGGATGTGAGCTATCTTGTTCAACTGATGCATACACCTGTCCAATTCCTCCGGACATAAGTCCTCTCAGGTGATGCGAGTTCTCAACGACACCCTTTCATTACGAAGCGTCGCCGAGTTTTGCGACCTGACCGCTCCGATTCTGCCCCCGCCTCGTTGGGAAAAGAATTGCTGGTTTGCGAGACATGATATTGATGTTCGTTCCCGCTAGTCCGTTATTCCGAGACTAAACAGTAGCAGAAGACATCCCTTTACCAATCTTCCGCAATTCTATCAGCTCACATCGAAACTGCAACCCTTCCGCTGAGGTAGTGTTTACAAATATCTCCGCAGCGTTATCGGTTAAGCTTCTCTGAGTAGGCTAAAGGATGGTTTGTGCGACCTCCAGACAATAGTCGCCCATTTGAATTGGAGAAAGTCAACTCCGTTTGCGGCACTTGGCGGTACACTGTGCCCACAGGGTTTGTCTACCGAACATCTCCAGGACATTGCAAGTTTATCAATCCACTCCAACGTAAGTTATGGGGCTTTGGTATGTTCTCCACTCTTGAGCTCATTCCAGGGCCGGCCATTTTTTGCACGACGAGATGTATCTCGTGGATTCTCTGTGGATGAAGAAACTGCTTATGATGCATGGGCACAAGTACATGAACTGAAGGAACCTTTTTTGAAGCGGTGTGCAATCTCCTTGCGCATTTACTTAACGCAGTGTGACCTAGTATTGCGCTGAACAGGCATCATTTACCGAGCTGTCCAATCCCCACTTCTTTTCCTCCGATCTTTCCAGATGCTCGACCTAAAGCACTCAAAATGTTATCATCGTTATCCACATCCCCATCCACTGGAGGTCAGCTATTTCATTATGCCCAATTCTTGGAGAGCGCAGGGAAGCGACGCGACAGCGCACTCTTGACGATGGGGATAGAGGGGGACGAGGTGAGGGAGTTGGTCAGTGCCTTGTGGGATATTGTGGACGAGTATGGTGACAACGAAGGTGGCGACGGCGATCTGGATGAGGGTATGGATGAAGAGTGACCATTGGAATGAAATCAGACGGCTTGGCAATGTGGCAGCTGCGTTTCTTCTGGGCTACTTCGCAGTGGTGAATATGAAATGCGGAGATCATCTTGGTGGGGGACTGGCAGTGCTACCATACCCTATACAGTATGCACGTGCCATTAGTTGGTCTGACGAGGCTCTACCAGGTTTGGGAGGGGTGTTCACACTCATCCCCCACCTTCATGATCAAGTTTTGCTTTCCCGCGAATACCGGCGAGCATCGAGCCATATTCATTCCTTTATTCTGCAGCCAGCCTCCAAGGCCGATGGTGTAGCATCATGTGGAACCCATCTCTCCTTGGGTTACCTTCAATGTGCAGCACAAATGGCGTCAAAAACTGATGGTTTTGATGCTCGACGTGACGCTCAATCATCGTAACTCAGTGAACCACGGGATCCGCAGGGCAGCTGCTAAGCAGCTCTTTCATCCCGTGGCCGAAAGCGATCTCAAAAGGTGTCTTACAGTGACCAAGTCAGCGACGGGGATCTTTACCAGGAACACAACGTTGAACTACGAATTGAATTGACCGTTAGTGACGCGAAGTTCGGGCCAAATGGAGAAGTGTGTTCTACCTTCGGCTCGGGTAAATTTGTAGATGCCGACGGTCTCATCCACCATAGTAGTGCACCGTGCAGCTCAGTACCAGGCCAAGATTTTGACGTAGTTCGGTAAGTGATCCAATATTCTAGTGCACTCCCTTCTTATTATAAACTGAATTCGTCGGGCGAATGACAGGCAACTCGATAGACACAGCTTGGATGCCGTACATTCTAGCGATCCGACGACTCATCCAAAGATAATGATGGCGCTTTATTACCTACACGACCCAGATTCATGGGACCGAACTGGCAAATCCCGCTGTCGCCTGCCTCTGCTCTCGACGGTAGACCTTTGCTAGGATGAACATGGATCAAGTCGTTGGCGAAACGGTCAAGGAAAGCCTTCCGACCCTCGATGCTTCTCGTGGCCACACCAGCAATCCTGCTGGAGATCTGGTCACTTTGATCGCACAAACGCGTTCGGAAAGCGCCGGGGTGGAGGGACTCGAAGTTCCTGGAGGATTGTTACCAGCCATTGGGTCTTGCGGGCTGCAGGGTGAAGTCCACGCTGCCCTCCCACCCTCAGGCTCCCACACCATAGGTGATCTGGCGCTGTCGCAAAAGTCTTTGGCAAACCCGAGTTCTGCCATTGAAGAGACCCTTCATGCTATCGGATCTTCCGCGGGGAACCCTATAGCCTTTGTTGGCGATGTAGCTGCAATTGGCAGTACGGAGGACATCAAGGACAAGGCGCAAGCGTTGGTACTCACCAGACTCCGCGCCATCGTCTTCTCTTATGCTGCAAAGCTTCCCGTCGTGGGCTCGTATTTTGCCGACACAGAACGTGCCGGTGAACCGAATGGCGATACGCTCGCTACTGAAACAACACCTTTACTGGGTGCCCTTCAGGACCCCAAGGCTTTCGCGACACAACAAGCTGAGGGACTGCTTCGCCGCATGTTATCCCCTCTACTGAGTCGTCTTCCTGATGTTGACACACTGGATAACGCGGAATCGGACAGTCGTGGGCCATTGTTCTCAGTCCTTGTAGAGTGTTACGTTCTGACAAGGGAAGGCGGGGGATGGTTCTTGTGAGCGCAGCTCCAAACCGAATTCTTGCACCATACACTGAACCATGTCGAAGCTCTCACTTACAAGAACACTCTCTCGTCATAGCGCCTACAGTATCCTTGGGACATTTGTCGACCACGGATCTTGCTGCAAGCAGCATTGGCACAGCAGTAGCAAGCATGACAGGATATAGCATTATCCAGGGCTTCATCAGGTCAGTCGTGAACGGGCTATCCTCGACCATATCTTGGCTGTTGCTTTGTTGCTCGCATACATTCTAATTCCACACTCCAGCTCGTTGGACAAAGCCCTCGCGGACGCTCCAAATCGCTATGCTGCAGGGATAGCGTGTGCGCAAGTAGCGGTTGTCACTGGCATTACCCTACTTGTAAGCCCAAGTCTTCTGTTTGATTCTAGCGTGGATGCCAACGCCACGATTTTCTTCAGCCAATCACCAATCTTTGGGCTGTCCAATCCGGCACCCTCTTCCAGCGACTTGGCCAGCCACCGGAGGTCGCTGGCCCCGCGAGCGAGTTTCTCCGAATCACAGCTGCAGGTCTTCCAGGGTATGCGACTGGCGAGATAGCAAAGTAATTTGGTATACTCTCTCCGAGACCAGTGCTGACTCCTGTAACAGGCGATATCTGACATCTCAAGGTAATACATCGTATTCAGAAGCGATTTTGCTGTGCTAACATTTACTTTCATCGTGTGTCAAGGCCTCTCACATGTGCACACGCGCATCCTTTCGGTTACCGCGCCTCTGAACCTGGTTTTGAATTATCTACTCGGTGAGTTATTTTCTGATGGCTTGCTAGGATGTCTAGACTGAACTGCATTTATGCCACGTTTCGCAGTTGACGGGCCGATACCTGCCCTTCGGTTAGGTTTTGCTGGTGCTCCACTGTGCACAGTCCTGAGCCACAATGCTCTTGCCATCATGTTGATTATCTATATCGTTCAGCGAGTGATCCGAGAAGAAGTACAGTACCTACGAGGACAGAACATTGTTCCTGACGAACCTCCCCGTGCAAATAGTAGCTCCAGTCGCCCGACAGGCGACAACCATTCACAAGTCACCTATTTCACAGGCCTAGGGACACTCATTTTTTCAGGCATATCCGGCGTTGCAAAGAGCGCGTCTCAGCTCTGGTCAAAGGATTTCGGAGGAGGTTAGTGCATGATGCATGCTTCTCTATCCCGTTCCTCTTATCTTAATTTCTGACAACATTACAGTCGTTGCCAGCATGTATGATCTTCACATATCCATACGGTGAACGTTGCTAAGATATCACTAGACTGGGTCCAAACGCCCTCGCCACACAGGCGGTGTTGCACACGACCGCGACGACGTTGTATCAGGCTCCAAAGGCGGTGGGCAACGCCTCGTCTGAGCGGTAATGAAGTCCCACTTTTTCCCCGCTCATCAACGGCTTAGTTGACCTCCTATCAGCATCAAAAAGTGGATTGCAAGGGGCGACGTACAGCGTGCCAAGATCGCCGCGCTTGTTGCCTTTGTGGGCACCTTGGCGGGCGTCATCGTGATCAGGTTTGTCTTGTTCTGTGTTATTTCATCAAAAAGGTTTACTGGTGCCAACTTTCCCTCCTAAGTAATGTCCTTATCGCGTCTGCGACGTCGTGGGGAGCGTTGTTCAACAATGACCCCGGTGAGTACGGCGGTAGATCTACATCTCAATAAGGGCCACTGAAACCGTGACGTGTGCCTTGACAGTCATCATTCAGAGCGTAGCTACGCTGGTACCCGTCATGGCGGTCTTTCAGGTTGTCCACGGTATCGGAGCGTGGGTCGACAGTGCCCTTGGGTCTCTCGGAAAGACGGCCGTATTTCCCTCGCTCAACGCTAGGTGATTGATCATCACGTGTTGTTGTGCGCGTTCACACAGGGTTTGCTGACATGTCATCATCAGTGCGGATTATTTTGTAGGTTTGTGTCTTTCCTTTATTTTTTCTTGTCGTTCGTCAGAGGTTAGTAACTCCTGATAGGTATTCCACTTGGAGTGTATCTCGCTTTGCCGAGACAGTGGGGACTAGCTGGCTTATGGGTCGGGTTGACCGTCAGTTTGGCATATTCTTGCTTGGTGGCTACGATCGTGCTCGTGAGGACCAACTGGAAGAACGCTATGGGCAAGAGGAAAGAAAATTCTCCAAGAGCAGAGGAAGAGGCTCAACCCGCCAACGAACCCAGAGGCTTTGGTACCTTTGCATGACTTGTCGCCTGACACGACTCTGAACGTATCTCATGTCTTGCTTCATGTTTATCGACTACTATGGACGCGTGATTGTAAATTTTATTCGGCTTGCAGCGTACACATGAAGGGAATGTGGAAGTGAATACAACGACGGGATTACCTTATGTGGTGATAAGCGATAAATAACCAAGAGTGTTCCGAAGACGATGCCAAGAAGTATGCGTCGTGACGTGGATGTATATGTGAAAGGAATAAAAAAATAAGAAGAGGAAAGCACGTGTGATCAAGCGACGTGAAGCAGAGAGAGCACGGAAACACAAAGCGGCAGCTATAAAAGTGCACTCCCGTCTGTACCAGAGGCAACAAGCTGATGCCAGTCTTGACGCCAGCTGTCCATCTGTGCTCTCAGCTTCTTGTTGCCCAGGAAGTCTTCTACCCAAGACAGGAGGGCATCTTCGTCTTCCGGGACGAAGAAGGACGACAGCAACGATAGTACGGTCTCAAAGTTGGCCGCGCCAGACGTGATTTGATCTGCACAGCTCAAAGGTGGTAAGGGCTGGTTGTCACGAGTGAACGGAGATGTTACCTCGGTATACCCAAACGATGGCAACGGCAACGGCGACGAAAATGTCTTGGCCGTCTAAAAGAAACGCGTCCCATAATCGTAACTGTGTCTGGAAAGGCACCGAATTGGCGAATAACGTGATATACCACTTGGTGGCATACGATGTCGTTGAGATCATGTGCTTTTTAAAAGCAGCATAAACATCAGGCATCTTGAGCTGCATGATGCGTTCCTGAACGTAAATGTTCTCCAAAAGGCCGGGGAAACCAGGCGAGAAGACTCTATGCATGCCATAGGCACTGTGCAAGCGTGTAAGGGCCGCATAAACCTTCTCTGGCGTAAAGTAGCAGAGAAGGGTAGCGGCTATTGGGCCCATGCCCTGGACATAGCCACACTGCTCACACTGTAGAGACAATGAATGAAGGACATGAAAGAGGGAGCGTTGACTGAGTAAATAATGTCAGTATAAAATCGAGGACAACATGGGTGCACTTACCCCTGGCCATACCGTGTCCGAAACAAGACGTGGCCGCTGATCGTCCTGGGAACATCGAGATCGATTTGTATGTCATAACTTGATGGTTTATCTATATCAGATCGATACCGTTCCCCCAACTTGACTATCTGGTCGTAGCCAGACTTGGAATAATTGTTCATGAGTACTTCCCAGGCTCCACTTCTCCACCGGTCGGGAATGCCTTTATAAACCCGTCTGCGCAGCTTGTGTGCCTTGGATGGCTTTGTGCCCCATGATTCAACATTTCCGCCGCGATCACGAGAGGAAACTACCATCATCCTACCCCACTTGGCTATTCGTTTGGCTTCCTTCGACGGAGATGAAGGGGGCGGTAATGAAGTGACAGGCACGGCCTGACTTGGAGCGGTTTTCGGACCAGCAGTGACGGGGGAGAGGCGCTTGAGTAATGGCGGTGCCGGTAAACGAACGAGTCGATCATGGGAAACAACGGTGAAGAAACCGTAGCTAAGAATCAAATGAGGAATGGAAGGAGTGGATGGCGTGTGTGATCAACTCACCGATCGAGGCTGGCTAGAACGTTGACTTCCTCGGCACGAAGATCACGGGATTTGTCCGCGGGACTGCCAAGGGTGGCGTCGGCACGGAGTTGGCTAGCTCTGGTGGTGGTGTGTTGCCTTGCACGGGTACGTTCGACGCCGTCTTCGTACCCGTCACCTTTCACACCAGTAGCGTCGAGCTGGGCATAAGTACTGCGTACATGGAAAGAATCCAAATCCTCCCCTTCCGAAGGCACGAGAGACGTTTTGCTTGAGGGAGGACTCAGCTTTGATTGTTGTCTGGTTGGCGAGGAGGAAGAGGGTGTTTGAGTGGACTGCGGTGGGGTCAAGGAAGAGGACGGTCCTGGTGGTAGGGAGTTCAAGGCAGGGTCGGGCAATGGGGAGTCAGTTCTTCTGATACTGGACGAAGGACGACTATGAGGTGGGGTAGGAAGAGAATTGGTATGTGGAGGTGGAGAGACGAGGTCCGATTCTGTTCGGGAAGTACACGAAGTAACGGTGCTTCTGGGGCGGGGCTGGCCGGAGGAAGCGCGTGGTGAACGTGAAGGGAGATTGAGAGTGTCCCTTGGCACGGGAGGTGGTGCATGATGCGAAGAAATGCGGGAACGTTCCAGGTGAGGTGAAGCATCAGAAACAGAAGAAAGATGTACGCGCTCGTGAGGATTTGGAAGGTCGATATCGAGACAAGTGGAATCTTTGTTTGCGGGGTATGGAGTGGAGTGATTAAAGAAATTGTTGTTGTAAGTGAAACTGTCTCCAAGACTAACAGAGAGGTCAAGTTCTCGAGAGCTGTTCTCGAAGTGAGAGGCAGACCAGCTAGCGCGTTGTTCGTCGTTGCCGTACATGGAATAGATGGTGAATATGGTAGTTTCGGTGGAGCTGCGTTCAGCCTGGTCTGTAGAAGACGCTGGGGGGGAGAAGGAGAGGGAGGGAGGCTCCATAAAAAGGACGAGGACAAAGAGAGGAGAAGAAGCTTTCGACTTGGTCTCTCACAACCATCTAATACTTGATTGACAGCCAGGTACATAGCCGTGTGCACCGCTACCGAACAGATCTCTACAGCGCCCTGCAAGGGCTATCATATCCGGGCTCTTAAACCTGTAAGGCCGCCGCGATTGGGCTATGGCTACTTTGCAACGCTGATATTTGTATCTAGAGTATTAGGGTGGGAAGAGACGACCATCGCTTGTCCGAATACTCCTTGGACGCGCTCACGGCGCAATTAACCCTGTCCATCCACAATGTGGGAACGGACTCTCCAAGACCTTATTAGAGGTCTCAGGGCAAACAAGAACGACCAGGCAAAGTTCATCGCCCAGGCTAATGAAGAAATCAGACGCGAGATTAAGAGCAAGGACATGGAGCTCAAGGCTGCCGCAGTCATGAAGCTCACCTACGTGCGTGTCCTCTTTCTCCTCATCCCCACTCCTTATTCCATCCACTGCAGCTCGATATGTTGGGCTATGACATGGCCTGGGCCTCGTTCCACGTCGTCGAGGTCATGTCCTCTCCGAAGATCCACATAAAGTCGGTTGGATATCTCGCCGCTGCCCAGTCATTCAACCAGGACACCGATGTCCTCATGCTCACAACCAACCTCCTCAAAAAGGTGTGTGTCCCCTTCTTGTGTGTCCTCGCCCTCCCTCCTTATGGTGTTAGGACCTGAGCTCTACCCCCGTTGACGTCGCCATCACATTGAACGGCGTGTCCGACATCATCACTTCCGACCTTGCCCGAGATCTCAGCCACGAGCTCGTAGCTATGCTTAATCATTCACGCCCCCACATTCGCAAGAGAGCTGTCCTCACACTGTATCGAGTCTGCGAGAAACATCCAGATGTCCTCCGTCAAAGCATTACCCGTATGCAGGAGAAACTAGATGATCCTGATCCTGGTTAGTTTGCATCCATACAACCCATATTTTATTCTACAAATCCCCCTTCAGGAGTGGTTTCTGCTGCTGTCAATGTACTATGTGAACTTGCTCGGCGAAACCCTCAGGATTACCTACCATTGGCACCCCAACTATTTCACTTGCTCACCACCTCATCCAATAACTGGATGCTCATCAAGATCGTCAAATTGGTCACTTTACAGTTACCACCGTCTATATCTTATACTCACCGATTCCTAGTTCGGTGCTCTTTCCCCTCATGAACCACGCTTGGTCAAGAAACTAAAACCTCCAATAACCGATTTGATCACTACCACCTCCGCCATTTCTCTCCTTTACGAATGCGTCCACACTTGCATAATCGGTAACATGCTCCAGGGATCTTCTGGCCTACCCCTCGCTCGAACCTGCGTTTCAAAGCTTGCTGCATTCCTTCAAGATGCAGATCAGAATCGTCGGTGTAATAATTAAGCATCCCGTGCACTTACTGATCGTTCGACCGAGCAGTCAAGTACATTGCACTCCTTGCAATGGTCAAAATAGTACCTACACATCCGGAATTAGTCGCAGAACATCAAGATACGATTCTTGCTAGCGTCGACGACGAAGACATTAGTATCCGAATGCGAGCTCTTGATCTCGTGACAGCTCTTGTGAGCCGATTTACGTCTTCATATTCCAAACGTATCCTCATACAATGCAGGTGACTCGACACAACTTACAATCCGTCGTCCAGCAACTCCTCTCTCATCTTGTTCAACCTGAAGGCCCATCTCTTCCTTCGGCAGTTCAATCACTGTCTCAACACGTCGTTCCTTCCATCCCCCCGAAAGTTCCTTCGGCTCCCTCGCAGTCTCCCGCATACCGTCTCGTCCTCTCGCAGCGTATCATCTCAATGTGCTCCAGTTCGACCTACGATAACGTGGTCGACTTCGAGTGGTATCTCTCTGTCCTCGTCGACCTCGCATATATCTCGAATGTGGACATTGGCGTACACATCCGTGATCAATTGGTGGATGTCGTTGGTCGCGTGAGGGCAGCACGCGCTTACGCTGTCAAGTTGATGGTCAAGGTCCTCTCTGATGAGACATTACTGTTGAATGCGGGCGAGCCGGGGAGTTGCTCCGGGATTCTATGGGCCGCTGCATGGATATGCGGAGAGTTTTGCGAGTGCGTGTTGTGCTTGGTGGATACACCTTCTCTGACTTGGAGACGCCTCCACAGTGAGTTACTGGCACCGGAGGAGCTTTTGCCTTACCTCTTGCATCCAAATGTCGCCTTCCTGGACCCCGAAATTATTGCCGTGTATATCCAAGCCGCAAATAAGATATTCGGGTGCTGGGCTACTGAAGCTGCTCAACAGTGGACAAATGACCTCTTGGAAAAGGTCAAGAGCGCTGTGGAAACCATGATTGAGCAAATGGAAGAATTTGTCTCCAGCCCATACATTGAAGTACAGGAGCGGGTAAGTTGTACGTTGTTATCCCTCTGTGAAATACGAACACCCCTCAGGCTGCAAACATTCTCCAACTGTTTACGTTCATCAAGCATGACTTGGCAGCGTATCGACCGAGAGGAGAAAATGACTCGTCGGATGCACTGGCCACTAGTTTTGATCCCGTCGCTGAACCTAGTTTCCCGAAAAGCTTGTATCTGATTCGGCCCCTGGTATTTTCACATGAACTTGGGCCAGTCGCAGAGGCTGCCCAGGCGAGCGTGCCTATTCCAGAAGGTCTCGATCTCGATGCTTGGATCGTACCAGCGATGCAGGAACTCCTTGTCGACGACGAAAATCCAGAGGTCGAGAAAACTGTGAAGAAGAGTAAGAAAGGAAAAGGGAAGGCAACATCCAACAGGACAAAGGCGAAAGGAAGTAAGAAGAAGCACAAAGAGGATTCGACCGTAGAGGTGCTTGTACCCCATGAACCAGAAGAGACGGCGGAGGAGCGCGCAGAGCGGGAACGGGTCAGTGCTGGATGATCCTTGTTCGTGTGCGCGCGTCCTATCTGACGCGATGTTTTTCAGCTCAAAGCGGAACGACTAGAGAGGATGAGGGAAGACCCGTATTATATCACGGACGAACGGCCAACGAGGACGGTTGTCGACGACATCGACTCAATACCAGTGGTGCGGTTGGACGGTCTACCGCCACCGCTGCCCAAAGGTGATGTCTCACAGCGAGACGTGGATGATTTGCATTGCTGATGCGCATGTTTACCAGAGGAACAGCGTTTGTTTGTGCTTCGCAATGATACCTCCCGATCAGCTCCACCCTATTTCGTCGTGGAGAAAGAAGGCGAGATGCCCAAGGGCGTCGTTTCAGAGCAGCCTCGTGAAGAGTCTGCGCCGGCCTTCCAACATCCAACGCCGAGTTTGTTTGATCGTATATCGACGCCACCCCCAATGTTACCGTCGTTCCAGCAGTACGACGTACCCGACGAAGATACTCGAGCGAGCACGCCAGAACCGATCAAGGTCACACGAGCAAAGAAGAAGGGTCCTTCGTCGACCAAGAAGAAACGGGGAGTCAATCCAGACGGTTAATGGCACGTCCCCCCTTCTCAAGTCGCTGGCTGGTGAGAGCGTACACGAGTATATAATCGAGACAGGCACGCCTGGCGCTATCATGATATCGCTTTGCTCTCGCTCGTAGGTTAAGGTCCGAAATGTGATGCGTGGACAGTAAGAAGGGGGGGGAAAGTGAAGGGAGAAAATACTGCCAAGCTATTTCTGATGTAATGATGCCCTGTTGATCGTCTTCGATCCGCTCCAAAGTCGACTACCTCATTGACGAGTTCCGGCGCGACACCAAGTATACATGGTACGTTCTGCTTCCGTGAATGCGCGCTGTCTGAGTGTGTCGTCTCAGACACGAGGGAATAACTGTGGCAAGATAGCAAAGCCTTGAGCTCATTCGGCAAAAATCACAGACTCAGAAAAACACTCACCGAACTTCGATGGTGGGTAAAGTGACTGAATCCAGCGTTGTCGTCCATGCCCCGCTTGTGCTCGACGATGTTCGCACCATTTGACTTTGACACGTATCGTTCCATGTCCATGGTTGCTTCTTCCTAGTTTTCCTCGAATGTTGTTCGCCCTCGTCTTTTCGCCCAGTAAGTAGTATCGTTCTCATCCTCGTTCTGACTCGGAAGAAAAGCAATTTGGATGGTGCTCGACCCCTTGAACGATCGATTGCCTTGCCCCGTGTTCTAGCGTGCGTATCCAAACTGGGAAATGTTGTTTGGCCATGTTTGTTGAATCGGGGCCGACTGAGAGGCGACTCCTAACAATCTCATCCACCTCTTGAACTTCAACCATCTGCCTAGGAAACTTGACCTCCAGCCTCACTAGCACTAGATCCCTCCATCATGCCAACTCCCCAGGAAGTGTACACCCGCCTCCTCATCCGCAAGGACCCCTCGCGGGGTTTCCCCCTCTACAAACCCGAACCAAATGAAAGTTTGCCGCCAGATTATCGAGCATGTGGACCTCAAATAGGAGACCTCGGTTATATTTCTGATAAGGATGGGGGGTTCAATTTCCTGTTCAATCTGTGTTTACCTGCAGATCACCCATTCAACCAAGTTTATGGTGTTCCTGAGACATTCCAACAAGTCAAACTACGAGTTGGAGAAGAAAGAGATCATGAAGATGTACACATCAGACCCAATCAAGATCCAGCTGGAGCAATCTTGTCTACGCGTCTGGTGCAGAGACAACACTTGTAAGATTTGCCTCTTATCTCACATTCATAACACAAAGTTTTATTTTTCTCAGTACCTCAACCATAGGTGCAAGATCTACTGTTCAGTACAAGAGTTTGAAAAGTGAAGGTGCTATGCTTGTGCTTCCACATGGTACAGAGAAGCATGATCTTGTTTCAACCTGGGAACTGGAAAGAGCTGCTAGGGATCATGTACAGTCATGGTATGATTTTATTTATAGGTTTAATGTGCTGGTGTTCTAATCTTATCTGTAGGTATCAATTTATATGTACCAATCTTGGCCAACATGTGGACAACAACTCATTGTATGTTGTCACTGGTCACCATAAAGCAAGTGACTGGTGTTTAGATTCTTTTTCACAGGAGTCAGGTACTTAACATTGTCTTTTATCCTTTAAGTGAGATTGCTCATTGGGACAGGTGATACTGCTGGACTTGAATGGGAACCAATGGACCCCATGAATAGAAGAGTTAGTCCTTGTGAGCTTGATAAGACCCAATCCAAACAAGCTGTATTCCTTCGGGGAATCACTATAACACTTCGTGATCATCCCACTGCCATGTTACTGTTACGGTCTACGAAGGGGGTACACTGTTTCCTTGTCCTTTTGCTTGTCCTCGTCTTCCGTTTCTCTACAGACTCGTCCTCTCGCCGTACGCGGCTGTATTCGTAGTGGAGTCGTCCTCCACATGTACCAGATACGCTCTCTCGATCTCTTTCTCCTTTGGCTCACACGGCGCCCCGCCCATACCATATTAGGACTTCCGTTCCGTCTCCGCCACTGTCACCTTATTCAGACTTCGTAAGGCAGTGGCATAGCCTTCTCTTTTATATCCAACGATCTGCTATCTCGTGCTGCGCACTCATAGCCTCTTACTGCGGATAGCTGCGCATTCAACTGCGCATTACTGCGGATGCTGCGCATCCCCTTTATATCCTTCATCTAGATTAGGGGCCTACCGTATAAATACTCGTCGTCTCTCCCTGTATTTTCCCTAAGCTAGTTCTATGCAATATCAGCGTTGATCTTGCCTCACCACCTCCGAGTTCTAGTGAGTCCTTAGGATACCTAGAATAGGAGAGACCCGCTTAGGCTTCGCATCGTCTCGAAGCTCGGCACTCGTCCTTGAGTTGAACTCCTCGCTACCTCGCTTATTCTTCGACCCGTATCGCAGCACGCTATGACAAGTCTACGCTGTGCGTTACAAAAGAACTAGCTTTTCCCCTTGTCCCTACTTTCACGTAGAGGACATTCCCCCACTCCGACATTTCCCGAATCGGCAGATTCAGAGCGCCTTCAGACTCCCCGCCACCCTCTCCACCCACCGTGTCTTCTTCTTCCCCGCGCCCCCGTATCCACCTTCTTCCTGACGGACATCCGTTCCACGTTGTCTTACCTGATCGATTCTCCTCTCCGGATCGAATCGCTCATTACAGACAAGTCCAACAGCAACTAGCGGATCTCAACAGGAGCCAAGGAAGGGACTTAGACGCTCTCCCGTCCACCTCTGAATTAGCTGCCCCCTCTACTCCCGACGTTGTCCTTAGCGAGGACCCTCCTCTTGTTTTTCACAACCCTGACCCGGAACCGACCGCGCAGGAGG